>JBAMJV010014280.1:0-12143 GCA_037951105.1 Echinarachnius parma
GCAGACGTCGTGGATACGTCGCGGAGACGATTCCCCCAGTCGTGGACAAAATTAGTCTCCGCGACGTCGCCGCAACTGATCGAGACGTCGCGGAGACGTCTCCTAGACCTGCTGTAGACTGGAAAAGTCTCCAAAAAAATCGAACATGTTTGATTTCCCCGCGACTCCCCGGAGACCCGGCTAGTCCTCCAGGAGAGGTCGCGGAGACGTCTCCGCAACCAGCGGAGACTCGAGTCGCCAACTAGTCTCCAAGGCCAGTGTGAGATAGGGCCTTTAGGTATTTCCCCCATTCTTTTTTTATTTTTGGGGGGGGGGGGTGAGAATTATGCCCCCCGCCGGTGCTATATCACTGTGTTATATTACTGGGGAGCCGGAAGACTGGTACTTCAATGCACACTCGCGCACACACACACACACACACACCACACACACACACACACACACACACAGCACACACACACACACACACACACACACACACACACACACACACACGCACACACGCACACACACACACACACACAGCACACACACACACACACACACACACACACCACACACACACCACACACACACCCACACACACACACCACCCACCCGCGCACAAACGCACACACGTACACACACCGTACACACAGACATACATTCGAATGATGAAAGAAGATACCATGTTTGTTCATGACATTGATGCAATCATAGATTGCAATATATTGTAGTCTTCGGGAATGATCCAAACTAAAATCGATTGATCACTACAAATCGCAGTTTTATGATGCGCCTTCCCTGGATAATTGTTTCGGAACAGTTCCAGTTGAAACCCAGTTCGCAGTGCTTGTTTTAGCTTATTGTTCTTTGTTGGCTGCTGTATTGTTCCTTTTTTAGCTGTGAATGTGAAATGAGCTTTAATTGACAACACTTACAGCATGTTTTTATTGTGTGGTGTATCCCCCGGCGATTATATCAACATAAACTATTCATATTTAAAAAGATATAACGAAGAGTATTCAACTTACATGCCCCCCTCCATCGATCAAATCTTTTGTCCTTAATATTTCTCAACCAGTTCCCGTTTTGTTTTCCGATTGTTTTCGATTTACAGCTATTATCATGTTATCAGCTGTTCTAATCAGATATCCACTCTGCTCATTGGTTAATTATCATCCCTTTAAATCTGCGTAATGGAACTTGTATTACACCACACCCACCATAACAACTTGTTAACTTGGATGATAATGACGTATGATATTTCTGCCGCTGAGTTTGTGAAGCATCTGTACATTCACAATTGGACGTTACGGGAATTAAAAGTAACGTTAAAAAGGTGGAATAATTGGAAGGGAAAGGACAAATTGTAACTCTTTGCTGACAAAGTAAGGGAGGAAATTAAATCAATCAAGTATGCTATGTTGCGTGGGAGGCAGTGTTGAACCCGCTCCCCTGGGTGATGATGTTCCGATGCAGGACCTGGGGAACCAGGAAGCCACATTCCACCAGGTTTGTTCATGCTTGTGACGCATACGTCATGTGGAAATTGATAATTGTAGTGTGATTTGTCACTCCTATTGTTATCGGTTGTGAAATTGCATGAAACGACAAGTTAGATATAATTACAAAATGCAAAGCCCGATATGCGCCTTCTGCGCCTTCTTCTTCTTCTTCTTCTTCTTCTTCTTCTTCTTCTTCTTCTTCTTCTTCTTCTTCTTCTTCTTCTTCTTCTCTTCTTCTTCTTCTTCTTCTTCTTCTTCTTCTTCTTCTTCTTCTTCTTCTTCTTCTTCTTCTTCTTCTTCTTCTTCTTCTTCTTCTTCTTCTTCTTCATTCTTCTTCTTCTTCCTTCTTCTTCTTCTTCTTCTTCGTCTTCTTCTTCTTCCTTTTATCTCTTCTTCTTCTCCTTCTTCTCCTTCTTCTTCTACTACTACTAATACGACTATTTCTCCTTATTTTGTTTTTCTTCTATTTAAAGCTCGAATTTACATTGAAGATAAAACTCGAAATTAACCTCTCATATGATGTTTATGATTATCATATTACATGTATTGAACTTTCCATTTGGATTTCATTTTTTATTTGTATAATCATATGAATGATGTATGCTACCTTGTGAACTATACATATAGTGTATGTTTTATGCTTGAAAATGTTGATAGTTAAAACAATTACATGATTACATGTAGTAGTATTAGCATATTCATTATTATCATTATTATGATGGTTATTATTATTATTATTATTATTATTATCATTATTATCATAATTATTAGTATTACCATAATTATTGTTGTATTATTATCATTATTATTATTTGTATCATTATTATTATTTGTATCATTATTAATATTATTAATAATATTATTATTATTATTATTACTATTTTTGTTAATAATATTGGTATGTTGTAATTGCTACTATTGTTACTGTTATTATTATGTAAATAAATAAAATACAGACAGTACTACAAAATCTCCATCCTGTAAAGCAATTGCAAATTGTCGGTCACACTCGTCATCAGTGGCCAGAGTTGGCCAGAGTGTAACACAGTTTTAAGTTTTATTGATTATTATTAGTGGTAGTATTGTTTTGTAATTTCTTAAGGGGATATAGTAACATTGTCCAAATCCTCAAAATCCCATTAGAATTCTAGCGGTTCCCTCATACCTTGTTGTGTTTGTATTAACAATAGAAGAATGGGACAAGTTTTATTTTTTTCGAATTTCCCTTTCGTTAAAAGATATTTACGATTGAAGTGTTCAGATGTTAACCGTGAAACGAAGTCAGTGCAATGAGTTAGTGAATATCACTTTGCAGTTTCTGCTCATTTCTCGGCCATTTAACGTCAATTTAACTTGAACTGTTCACAGTGGATATATCGGATAACAACAATATACATTGTATCAACCATTCGTCACTGTATGCACATGTCAACAAAGTTACTAGATCCCTTTAAGAACAGAGCCGTATAGGGGCCGTATATTAGCGGGGGGTTTTCGCATGGCGACGGGAGTGCAGCTACGGGGGATTTAAATTACCTGTGACCGTCCCTGTACTCTGGCTATCGTCGCGATCTATTTGCAGTTTCGCAGTGAAGAATACGCAGAACGTCTCCTTGCTCGAGTGACCAAGCGCGTTGATTGGCTGACCCCACTGACCTCTGGCTGACCCATTGAAGTAAAGGCTTACCAGACCGCTCCGTAGTAGCTGTACACACTACGCTATTTCGGCCAACTACCGTCGTAGGTTTGGACGATACGCGGAAATTTTCGCTCTGAGTGCGACCCCCCGCTAAGATTAGCGTTGTAGCCGCACTCCCGTCGCCGTGCGAAAAGACGCTAATAATGAACCCCACTCCCTCCGCGATGTTTCCGATTGCTCAGTAACACGTAAATATGACGCCCCACCGCTTAGTGATTTTTTTAGCTGTGAATGTGAAATGAGCTTTAATTGACAACACTTACAGCATGTTTTTATTGTTGGTGTATCCCCCGGCGATTATATCAACATAAACTATTCATATTTAAAAAGATATAACGAAGAGTATTCAACTTACATGCCCCCTCCATCGATCAAATCTTTTGTCTTAATATTTCCCATCCAGTTCCCGTTTTGTTTTCCGATTGTTTTCGATTTACAGCTATTATCATGTTATCAGCTGTTCTAATCAGATATCCACTCTGCTCATTGGTTAATTATCATCCCTTTAAATCTGCGTAATGGAATATTAACCACACCCACCATAACAACTTGTTATTGCAGTTTCGCAGTGAAGAATACGCAGAACGTCTCCTTGCTCGAGTGACCAAGCGCGCTGATTGGCTGACCCCACTGACCTCTGGCTGACCCATTGAAGTAAAGGCTTACCAGACCGCTCCGTAGTAGTGATTTTGTTTTCAAGTCTTGCGCGTCTTTAAAAAGAGAATTTTTGAAAATCCGACCTACCGTTACAAAGTCAAGTGACCTTTTGTCTTTGCATGTCAGACTGAACATTGATCATTTCGTGAATTGTGTACAAAACATCTGGGTCCCGTTGCAGAAAGAGATACAATCGAGTGTAAGTTACAGTTGATTGTTAGTCAGAAACTTGCTGTGTTTCAACCAATCAGATTCGCGCATTTAGAACACATGATCTAACTTAAGATTAATTGTAACTTACAATCGATTGTATCTCTTTCTGCAACGGGGCCATGGAAATATAATTTTTTCCTAAAAGGAGATAAAAAAAACATTGGTTATTTGGTCTTGTTTTAATTGTAGGCGTTTGTTATGGGGGTCAAAATAGTTGAATTAAAGTTACAAAATCAAATTAAACAACTGAACAATCAAATACATAAGTTATATAAACCAAGAAATACCTAAGAAATTATCAAAACAATAGGAAACATAAGGAATAACCTGGCTCTTCCATTTAACTTTTTTGTTGTATTATTATTCCAAATGGTCTAAAGAATATAATAGTGAAAACCAATGTTTAATAATAAAACAAATTCAAGAATTGTATGACCTTATTGCGTAAATTACCATCAATATGCAAATGAATGAATTTTTCAAAACATTACTTGACATTCGTGTAAATTTTCGCGGCGATCGTGCGTTTCACGTCCGAGATTATAAGGGGGCCAAAAATGCCCCCCTCCCCCCGACCGTAGGAAGACCTCAAATAGCCCGGCATTTTTAGGGTTAAAGGCCGGGCTATTTGAGGTCTTCTTATAGCGGGGGGGGGGGGGGGGGTTCGAGCCATTTTGACCCCCAACCCCCATAAGATCTTGGCTGTGAAACGCCCGATCGCCGCGAAAATTTGCAAACATGTCTAGTAAAATATTTAGATTACCAGTTGTGGTAAGGCTGAGCTTTAGTAACCAAAACCTGCATAATACCATTGCAAAATAATAGTTATAACTCCACCATGATCGAAAGGTATAAACATGACAAACGACTAAGTAAAAAGCCTGTTATCATTTTTTTTTTTTAAACACAAGAGGGCGCTCTCTATAAAAAAAAAGCATTGGTTTCAACCATTTTTCATACAAAATATGCATGTGATGTTTTGTTGAAATAATAATTAAAAAGAGAGATCATCAACAACTATTTAAAAACCTCTTTTGAAAATGTTTGAAAAAGTGTAAGCATTGTTTTAATTTAAATAAATATCATCGAATAAATCTGGGCCCCAGATTTATAACAATTGGATATACTGATTTTGATCAAATAAAGTTTATTCTGGCATTAAAATGTTATGCTCTTTCAACTTTTACACTCAGTTTTTCATTATCTCACAAACAAATTATTTCGTGCAGCGCCCTCTATACCCAAACTGAACTACCCCTTTAACTAATTTACATATTTATGCTTATTTATGGAAATAAGGTCATACACGACAAACATTTTTGTTAATTCCTGATGTTTTCTATAGTTTTGATAAAGTCTTATTCTTAGTTTTTTTTGTGTATTGCCTTTTTTGTTGTTTTGTTTGATTTCTTATTATTAGACAACTATTTTGAGCCCCTAAAACAAACATTTAAGATGAATAAAAATAACAAAATAAACCAATGTTTTATATCTTTTCAAGAAAATGCACTTTCCATGTGAGTTTTAAACAAATGAACACATTTTTGAATTTTCAAGCTGACATGCAAAGACAAAATGTAACATGACTTCGAAACGGTATGACTAATTTTTCGCAAATTTAGTTTTAAAAGATGCGCAAGTTTAAAAAGAAAATTGTTACAAAGCGGCGAGGTGTTATCTTCCTTCGTTGCAAAACAATCATAAAAATCGCGGTGAGGGAGGTGGGGCGGCCTTGTTAGCATTAAGGATTTTAGAGAGAGCTACGTGATACCAACTGCATAAGGTGATTAGTACAAGTAGTGTCGGACTGATTGGAGGAACATCATAATAATGTTTACATTTATTTTGAAAGATTTTCTCCACATGATATCTATTTTCTCGATTTAATGGGGGATGGGCACGTACCGTCGTGCCCCCTCCCCCCCCCCCCCCCCCCCCACTCCTCAACTCGGAGATACGTTGATAAGTATTGCTATTATTAATTAACGCCTAATATCCTTGCACAGATTTCACGCGATGGCGATGTCGAGATGCTGGAGGCAAAGTTAAAGCGAATCCCTCATCCTAAAGAGAAGAAGAGACAGGTCAATGCCCTGGACGAGAACGGCATCAGCCCCTTGCACTTCGCTGCGAGGTACAACCACCTCGACGTTGTCAAGATCCTCGTAGCTAATGAAGCGGGTAATTTGCGCAATAATTTTAAAACAAAAAATAATGCCTACTTCATAACTTGCCATTGGACCACCTGTTGGGTGTTTCAATAAAGACTCAAAGCGATTTTGGCATCTTTTTAATTACTAAAAATCAATCCTAAAATCGATGTTAGTGTTTAGTGAAACACCCTCCGGAGCCCATAATCATTGCTCATACTAGTGAATAAGTAGTCTGAAAGGGATAGTTGAGTTTTGGCATAGAGGGCCCTACACAAAATAATTGTTTGTGAGATAATGAAAATTTGAGTGTCAAATTCGAAAGAGCATACAATTTTAATGAAAGAATAAACTGTATTTGATCAAAATCGGTTCAGAAATGGTTGAAATATCCATAAACATAACCATTTGTAATAATTGTGGGGCCCCACAATAATTTGATAAATTTGAAGCAGCCCTTAAATTTTTTTTTTAATGCTTCCTCTTTTCAAAAATTTACAAAAGAGGTTTTCAAATAGTTGTTTATTATCTCTATATCTAATCACTACCGTATTTCAACAAAACATCACATGCACAATATTTTATTTAAATGTGTTTTTAGAGAGCGCCCTCTTGAGTTTTAACGGCTCTTTTTTATGATAACAGGCTTTTTACTTAGTCATTTGTAATTTTGTATACCTTTCAACATGGTGGAGTTATAATTATTAGTTTGTAATGTAATGGTGCAGGTTTTGGTTACTTAAATTCAGTTTAACCAGAACTGTCCTCTCTTTCCCAAAACTCAACTATCCCTTTACACACTGGCTCAATTGATCATTTTGCATGTTTTGTTTGGCTTAAGTGTAGGTATACATTGCTTATATTTTCTTTTTGAGAAGACTACATTCTACTAGACAATACTTTATTTCAATTGTAATTTGCTGTGATATTCTGACCCTCAAGCCTAACAGTAACGGTAATTCCAATCTAAAATCTAACCTAAGCTGAGCAATTTGTTGGGGTAAACTAAAATAATTACGCGATAACGAACTCCGGAGTGATTTTTTCGCTGGAGTATATAGATACGTTATCCACTGATGAAAAGAAGGGTTTATGATCCTACATTAATACAGAAAGGGTTTATGTGAACATATTTCAGATGTCGTTTAACAAATATCCTGTATTGAATTATTCGACATACTACATTATTATGGAAAGTCATTAGCTGTTTGGTAAGGAAATCTGAAACAGTGTTATGAAGTCAAAACATTAACATAAAAATCTTTAAGAAAAAATAGTTTAAGTTCTAGATGAAACGCTTTGTATAAAGGTTTTTATCTTTGCATTTTTTTTTTTTTTTTTTTTTGCTTTTGAAAATGTTTTATTCCAGGCTACTTTATCATGTTTATAGTCTAACTAATAATTTAAGTTGATCTTATTTTATTAAATTTGATTTATCTATTTCCAAATTGTAAGCAACAAATTATAATATAAAAACATTTCAGAAAATAACTTTGACAATTCTTGCATACTTAAAGGGATAGTTGAGTATTGGTCAAACTTAACTTTATTAACCAAAACCTGCACCATTACGGTACAAAGGTTATAATTTCACCATGCTCGAAAAGTATACACAATTACAAACAACTAAGTAAAACCCCAGTTATCATTCAAAAAGAGCCGTTACAACTCAAGAGGGCGCTATTTAAAACAATCACTGGTTTTAGCCATTTTTCATACAAAATAGTGCATTTAATGTTATTAGAGATATCATCAACGACTTTTTAAAAACCTATTCAATTTTTTTTCCAAAGTAGTCTTTAAGCATTTTTACATTTTTGTGCTAAAAAGTCTAAATATCCCCCGGTGATTGCCGGTGAAGAATCTTTTGAATAAAAATATACTTATGGATATTTCAGCTGTTTCTGAACCGATGTTGATCAAATAAAGTTTATTCTGTCATTAAAATTGTATGTTCTTTCAAATTTGACAGTCAGTTTTTCATTATCGCACAATAAAATATCGGGGGGCACTTCGGGAAATACCAATACTCAACGGTACCTTTAATAAAAACGAATTTACATATAACTCAATAAAATGAATTTTCATTTATATACCTGGTTATTGGTACGTTAAACTTACAATCGCTGTGAAATCCCCCCCCCCCCCCCTTCTCCTCCTAGATGTGAAAAGTGTCGGACCAGGAGGAATGAGACCGCTTCACTCAGCATGCAAGTACAGAGACAGCGAGAGCAGTGTGCAACCAGAGAGAACCGAACAGGAGGTATGAAATGTATACGGGGTGGCACTCCGCCACCCCCTCCACCCTCCCTCCTCTTTATCTACATGACAGAGGAAACGAGAACATTTAGGAACAGGGGTATATGACATATTTTACGGGGTGCCGAAGCACACCAAAAAAAAAAAACAAGAAACAGAACGGCGAAATTCCCATACGAAAGGGATACTATTTAGCGTACATCTGTGTGACTGTGAGGAGATGAGGAGGGTCGGGGGATAAGATTCTTCTGGTGATAAAACAGTTACCATGTACAGTACTACCCTCATCTTTAACGTGTTTAACGCAATATTGTAACAGTAACAAAACCTAAAACCAATAGAAGTTATCATGTAGATGTGAATTCGATTCTATGTATCATGTGGAAAGTATAAATTTTCTTTTTTTCTGTTTCATATTTCTTCAGGAATTAGAACATGAAATCGTCCCCGTTGAGGTAAGGAGATAATTATTGCTCTTTTTTATAGTATAATATTTTCTGGTCAGCTTCTCTATAATATGTTTGAATTAATTATACAGAAAGTGGAAAATTGCAACCGTTTAATACAAAATCAGTGCAATTACTTCATTTATGCCTAGGTCAAAAATACTCCGGGCGCCGCATGATTTTTTTACGGCGGATTTTCTACGATTTCGTGGAGTTGGGATATCGTACGATGTCTGCAATATCTTTGTGTAGCGGTCACAAATTTGCCGGGGCACGTAATATATACGATGATTAATGCTACAGTCACAAATGGTCCGGGCGCCGTACGATTTTTCTCTCTGCGGCGGATTTTCTACGATTTTGGGAAATCGTGATATCGTACGATGTCTGTGGTATTTTAGAGTAGCAGTCACATATTCTCCGGGCCCCGTACGATGACCTTTGTCTTAAAATAAAACATAAATCGCACGGCCCCCGTAAACACAAACTAAGTGCCCGTACGGGTGCATTACGGTACTCTTACGGTGACTCCACGGTACCCGTACGATTTGAGGGGCAAAATTTTCTGTCTCAAAATCGTACGATATTCGAAAAAAAAGGCTGCGATGTCCGTGCTGTGCCCGTGCGATGCCCTTGTGGTGCCCGTGCGATGCTCTCTATGCTGTGTCTACGGGCTTACAGCAAGTAAAACATCGTACGATGCATTTTTTGTTTTAACTCCGCGTTAAACAAATTGTTGACATCGTACGGCGAGGAAAAATGCAACGGCGACCGTACGATAGCCACGGCACCCGTGCGGGCGCTGCAAGATTCCCGCAAGATTTCACCTGAAAGTGGCATCGTACGGGCGCCGTAGCCCAAATCGGACCATTTGTGACTGTAGCATTAGGGAGTTCAAGCAAATTTAAATCACACGGCTTCCGTCCTTACAATCTGAGCGCTCGTACGGACGCCTTACGGGAATCGTACGGACATCGCAAGCTACTATAACGATATCGTTGACATCTTACGACTATCGTACGATTTGAGTTGCCCCAAATTCAGTCAAAAAAATCGTACGATATTCGAAAAAAAAGGCTACGGTGCCCGTACCGTGCCCTTGCGATGCCCGTGCGATGCTCTCTACTACGTGTCTCCGGGCTAAAGGGGCCGTCACAAATCACAAACGGAGCCCGCCCGACTTCTCTGCGAGCTCAAAAGGGCATTTTCGCCAGGACGACGGCCGGTGTCTGCGCGAATACTGCGGATACCTGCGAATACCTGCTCCCAAATCAGCGATTTTTAATCGCCGAATTTTGAGATCGCAGCGCTCGTAAACAGGTCGCCCGTAGATCGCTCGGGCATCGGCAAACATTCGGTCGATATTCGGGCGACAATCCGACAACTTTAGACCATTTTAGGACTTAAAATTCGGACGGACACGGCAGAGCTGCGCGACCGCCGCACGGCCTCCTTGCGATACATGACCGACCTACTCCCGTATCCTGCGCGACTTGTACAAAGTCGGGCGTGCTTCGAGCGCGATCCGCTCTGGTGCCGGGCTGCCGTTGGGCGGCCGTCGGGCGGCTTTTACGGGCTCTGGTCGATTTATAATCAATTATGTTCAACGGGCGCTTCCCGAGCCCCGTCCAATATGTGACAGCGTAATTGCCAAACGAAACATACGCTCGACTCCCTGGCGAATTTGAAATTCGGTGACTCTCGGGCGATTTACAAATTCGGCCAGACTCCGTTTGATTTGTGACGCAGGCTTTACGGCAAGTACAAAATCGTACGATGCATTTCATTGTTTAACTCCGCGTTAATGCCTGCGTCACAAATCAAACGGTCTGCGGCCGAATTTGTGGATCACCAGAAAATCGCCCACTTTCAAACCCGCCAGGGAGTCGAGCGTATTTTTCGCTTGAATCTATCCCTGTCACATATTGTACGGCGCTCGGGAGATTGCGTTTGAACACGTTACCTGAAGTCGACACCCGGGCGGCGAAAACACCCTCCCCCAAATTAGTATAGACATGCATGGACGGCGTGTGCGTATTTGTGTGGGTGTGTGTGTGTGTGTGTGTGTGTGTGTGAGTCTGTCTTTTGTGTGTAGGTTTGTTTGTGTTTGTATACTATAGCGGTCTAATCATGAAGGAGATGATTTAAGTCATGCTTTCTCAAATTGTAATATATATCAAATTACATTCCAAGGTATGCACCAGATTGCATTAGTTCGAGGGGATACCCCCCCCCCCCCCCCCCCTCCCCCTCGGGCGCTTAGCGTCCTCGGGCTTGGGAGCTCTGCTCCCTCGCATCATCCTCCACTTCTCAAAACAGATCTACGCCACTGTGCTAAACATTGTCAAAATGAGACATTCAGTGTTCTAAGCATCACACGGATGGTAAATAAGTCATAGTGTGATGTACATTGTTTCAACTTGTAATTTGCCAGCTGCGTGGGGGACTTGACCGAGAGCGATAGTTGACGTAGTCCGTTGTTATCCTTTTTCTGCCGCACAGAGGTTTTCTTTAATTCTTTCAGAGTTGCGGTATTCATGGTATTGTCACAGGCGCTAAATACATTAAAACACGATGTTTATTGTTTCACCGTCAAGCGTCGTATTACTTATCAATTCTTCTTTCAAAACATTTACTGTGCCAAGCTTATAAACACGCAATTTTGTTGTGCAGATCGTTAGTAATTATATTGTATTGATGGATGTTATCATTTAATCGATATTCTTCTGTTTATTCTAGAAGTAATCTAAATGTATCAACAAACCATAGGGAAAGTCCCAAATGAGCACCCTTTGCGTGCCGATTTTCCCTTGCTAAGTAATAGCCCAGTCCCACTATACAGGGTGGCTTCAAAAAACGGAACGGGGCACTTCCCAAAATATAGTTACAAAATGATTGTGTCCACCAGAAAGAGTGTCCTTTCAAATGAAAAACGATACCAAGAACAGTCATTTTGGAGGAGTAGTTTTTGTTGTAGTACGTCTTAAGTGAGACCATGTCAGGTTCCCATTTTTGCCATTTTTTACCAAGTCACTGCCTGATAAATCGCATTTCCTGCCTGTCATATCATCGAGCAACTATGCCCATTATCTCGGCACACAGCTGAATGCACACTAACAATGGCGCGGGTATTGCTCG
Organism: Echinarachnius parma; assembly: GCA_037951105.1. Lineage (NCBI taxonomy): Eukaryota > Metazoa > Echinodermata > Echinoidea > Clypeasteroida > Echinarachniidae > Echinarachnius > Echinarachnius parma. The sequence goes on from JBAMJV010014280.1 coordinate 12,050, forward strand.
TTGATTGACGCTATGACGGGCAGTAAGTGCGATTTATCACGCATAGACTTGGTAAAATTTGACAAAAAAGGGAACCTGTCATGGTGTCACTCAT
>JBAMJV010014281.1:0-5000 GCA_037951105.1 Echinarachnius parma
ACTTACATTTATTTCTGTAAGGAATTGACTCGAGATTGGACACTTGGGTACCACTATAGGCAATTCGAGAACGTCCGTGAAATTAATACGAACGTCCGTGACATTAAGACTCATGTGAGAAACTGTATTCTGGTGACAGGAAAATGGCCTTTATTTTGATTAAACATGTTATTTATGATTGCGGAAATGTTGTAAAATCATTTATTTACAGAAGTATGGTGGCATTTCTGTTATAGAGTGCCCAACCGAGGAAAGCCGGTGTAAAATTAGGGGTTACGATTTCCACAGGTCCACTAAGAGTGATAGTTAAGTAGCAGACATTTCATTATAATCAATTCAGATAGCTAAAATCATATCAACTGATAAATTTATATGTTTTATATTGGTCTGGAGCCTAGAGGAGATTCAAATAAATGTTGTCATCAATTTCTGTAAGACTGTTCAGGCAGAGAACGTCCGTGAAATGTATGCGAACGTCCGTGAAATTGCAATTAAAAACAATAATAGTAAGAAAGAGGGACCAGGCGACTTGGAAAATGCTACTTTTATATCTGACTAGGATGTATGCATAGTCTCTGGCTTAAATATAATAGGAATAGATAAAGTATTATCATCATATTGTTCTATAAGCATTAAGTCAATTCCAACCAATAATAGGACTCATTATAACGACCAGGTCCATGTAAAAACCAAACTATTTAAACAGATTTATTGCAATTTTCAAGTTTGTTTGTATAATGACCCTGTTTTAAAGCCATTTGCGAAGAATAGAAACTCTTTTGGATGAGATCAGATCATTCTGCCAACATTCTTGTTTCTAGCGAACGTCCGTGAGCGATATGGGAACGTCCGTGATGAAAACTATACTCTCTTTGGTCATGTAATTATGCAATATTATGATCTAGACAGCAATTTATCCTATTAACATGCACATTGAAGTGTGTGGTACGGGAATACGAGCGTATATAGATGCGTTCCTAAAAAATGCGGCTAAAGTAAAGCAAAGGTTCTGAATAACACATTAATTTTAAACAAACATAACAATTCAGTAAAAGTTTGGACGTTTGTATTTTCTATTTGGCAAATAAAACACAATCCTCGTTTGGCATACAGAGAGAAGCAAGTCTTAGAAGTAAATTGTCAAAATATAAGCTGTATATGACAGAAAATAAATTAGATATATGGGTTCTAAATCTATATCTACATAATCCCTCACGGACGTTCGCCTTTTGGAGATGGGTTACTTCAACAGTGAATAAAAACGGAACCACATGGAGTTTCCCAGTATAATGGGGTACGCCTGGAAGCTAGGATTCCATGCTTTCACATTAGATAGATGTCTTTAAATTAAAAAAATTAATTGAATTTTACCCTGTTGGGGTAAAAAAGTGCACTTTTCAAAATTCTGACCCATATATATATCAATAGTAGGCGGTTTCCAGGCCAATTGTTTGTCATCCCGTATTAGTAAATACATGATTGGTAATAAGAGCGTCCATTTCAGTTTTTTAGTGGGGGCGTTAACTGGTATTGGGCTTTAATCATAAAAGTAACAAGCGAGTAACGCTTTGGAAAAAGGCCTTTCTTCTGAAGAGGCTTAATTTAAATTTCTGAAATAATATAGCCAGTACCAGATGTCCAAGGCCAGAGCAGAACGGCTTAAAATGGTATTTTCATGAATGATTATCGCTAAGAATAAGTCATTATAGTTTACCTAACTGTATTCATCAACAATTTTCTTTAACAACGAAATAATCATGAAATGGACCTGACCTAAGCTTTGTAGCTGGCTTGAGAGAGGGGCCACTTTAAATTGCACCAGGTCCCGTTCTAGACCATTTTCTTTTATGGAGGGGGAGATAATGTGATCCGAATATGAAGAAAAATAGTACTGTATTTATTTTTAAAATCTTGATATTTTTGTTCACACCCGGAGAAAAAGGATTCCCCATAAGCATATTACTGAAACCCATCACTCTCTTTCATCTTGACATCATCTTACATTATTTTGATCTCTCATTTACGTTATTCATGCAAAATGGCACGGCCGTTAATCAGTTACTGTGACGGGGGTGGGGGGGGGGGGGGGGGTCAGGGAATATCATAATTCTGGTCAAACTTATAAGTAACTAAACTTGCTTCATATAATTCGAATTTCAATTTCAATTTCAATTTATTCTTGCTTCCAACAAAACATTACAAATTAATTATGTATATTATACATAATCTGCTAGATTGATCCACTGGCCTTAATGTACCTAGGTTATCCATTTTCAAATGTTTCTCCTTCAAATATCTCAATAAATACCCAATTTTCATAGAATATCACATTCCCATGATATATTTGCATAAATTATGGAAATTAGGCCTAATTTGCATATATGCAGTATGTCTCTGTGAATAAATTTTCTCTTTTTGATCCAAGGAATATATAAACACCATTTTCATAGAAGATCCCATTTTCATGAATAAATTTGCATGAATTATGGAAATTATGCCTAATTTGCATAGATACAGAGTGTTTCATTGGATGTTTTTTTTCTCTTTTGATCCAAGGAATATGTGTGCCAAGTAAAACAATCGTACCCCAAAATGCAGTCACGGACCCTATCCCGATCTCTCACTTCATATTGCCCGGTCACAACGGATTGCGGAGAGCTAAATTTTTCATCCGTTCTATACGTTTCTTGTCCGTTCCTTGTCCGGTGATGTACGTTGTTCTATGTTTTGTACATGAAGCAATGGAGGCGACTTTCATCACCGGATAATTTAATTTCGCAAATTGTCTATTCGTTGGGCATACGTTTCCGATATCCGTTGATATCTGACCGTTGATATCTGCCCAACGAATAGACAATTTGCGAAATTAATTATCCGGTGATGAAAGTCGTTTCCATTGCTTCATGTACAAAACATAGAACAACGTACATCACCGGACAAGGAACGGACAAGAAACGTATAGAACGGATGACAAATTTAGCTCTCCGTTTGACATCCGTTTTGCGCAATCCGTTGAAATGTGACCGGGGACACAAGGATGAGCTGCATGTGGGGTTCAGGAGAAAATGAGGAAGAAGAGTTGCGCTTAGAAAGGAGCTATGCATAAAACGGCACAATATATCATATCAGTTTACATTTTGAGTCCGCGAGTAAAAAATAATCTTGTTTAGGATTACGTAAGGACGAGGAAAGAATAAATGGGCGATATAAGTCAATGATGAGTGTAATAAAAACAGTTAAATTTTGTTTCTCAAAAGTCAAAACTATTAATCGATGTAACAATTTTGTATTTCATTACTTTAAAAATTCCATAATTTGGGTCCTTCATATATATAATTATGGACTGAGCTATTTAAAAATAAAAAATTCTTGAAAAACAGATGGCAACATCAATATTATAATTATACATAAATGGACCAAGTTGAAATGAATATAGGTATTTTACCTTCAGTATCTTATGAAAAAAATAAAGAGTCTGTATGGGAGCGAAAGGGGAATTACAAATGATACGAATAATCTTCTTTTGTAGTTACAACACTTTATCTAATAAAGTTTGATATATTTTACCCCAACTAAGGTACCATAATTCAAGTATGGGAGTATCAAAGAACGATAAGGCATTGATGAATTGAAAGGAAGACATGTTTTTACTAAATGTAAATAATACCAATGTTTCGAGAAATAATTTTACAGATATTATAAATATGATATTTCGAAGAAAGGTTAAAGTGATACCTGTAAAGTGTCAGATATTGCACAAAATGACATTTGAGACTTCAATCCTATTTCAATATCATTGTAAAATACAATTGAAAGATTTGTGAAAGTTTCAAAGAAAACGAACACTGTTTACCTAGTGAAAAAAACGAATATTGTTGAGTTCATATTTTATCACCGAATACTGATGGCCTGCCGTAGATTTGTCGCAGTAATAATCATCCGTTTGGCAATATCCGCACCCGTGTTTGTTTACAGACGGTACAGAATTCATGGAATTTGCGCGCGCTCGGCTCAAAGTTCAGTCGGGTCGGGAAGGTTCCAAAGCGCGCTGGCCGGACGTGTTCAGCTACGACAATTGTACTTGTTATCGAAAGCGTTGCTAACTCTTATGAAATAATGATTTTTAATGATAATTATCTTCATACTAAAGGGACATTTGAAAAAATCTAACCCTATTTTATTCTTCTCTTACCATAAGCTAAACAACACGGCAGAAGAGAAACGAGGAAGCTCCAAGTATTTTTCGTGGAGTTAAACACTTTACAGGCATCACTTTTATATCAACCGTTGCAACCCAAAATGTAATTATGTAACACACTCCAATTGGGTGTTTTTCAAAAACTATGATAGCCGGTAACGAATCTAACAACATATAATATTTTGTTTTCTGAAGATTCAATGATAATTTGTTCGCTCTAATCCACGAGAAAATATTAATCATTTCAATATGAATTATTTCAACTAATCTATAAGAATCATTTTGGGGAAAAAGAAACAAAAATTGTATCATCAATATTTTGCCTAATACAAAACATACGGGGGTATCTGGGCCCATATTCATGAAACCCCGATAAGCTAGTTGGTTGATCAAATTACAATTTTGATGTCCGCTAGGCTTAGCTGGTATTCACAAAAGGCCAATAGGCTAAATTTGCTATCGTAGTCAAGGCCCGACCTAGCATGACAACCCATCTGTCTAAATTCCACAAGCATTTGGTATTTCACGACATTGTTAGTCGAAATGCGAACAATAACAACAATAGATCTGCGGTGCGGACTTATTGCATTGAAATCTATTTATGTGGGACCTTCTGTTGGACTTCCAACAAAGGCGTGAAGTTGAATGACGACCTAGCACCCAGCTAAATTTTTCTTATTCACAAAAGCCAAATAGGACAAATTTGTAGCGACAACTGGACACAAATTTAGAGGTACTCCGGTGTACCTCTAATGGCTAAGTCACATTTGACACGGTGGCCGTACGGTCTAAAATTGCTACG
>JBAMJV010014281.1:10000-22145 GCA_037951105.1 Echinarachnius parma
AGGCATAACATTACAAACTAACTCCACCATGCTCGAAAGGTATACATAATTACAAGCGACTAAGTAAGAAAAGATAGCCGCTAAAATACAAGAGAGCGCTCTCTAAAAACGCATTGGTTTCAACCATTTTTCAATAAAACATTGTGCATGTGATGTTCGTTAAAATAATGATAAAAAAGAGAGATCATCAACAACTTTCTAAAATCAGTTTTTGTACATTTTTAAAAAGTGTAAGCATTTTTCTTTCAACAATGGATCGATAAATTGTGTATTTTCGTGATTCGTGTTAGTTCCATTATAAATAATGGTTGAGTCGGCAAAATGCTAGGTGTTATTTGCTAAGTTACTGCCATAACGTTGTACACATTTGAATCTCTCTATGGGAAGAATTATACATTCCAAATTTCAATCATATAATATATTTTTATAATGAAATATAAATTTTAAATATCGATTTGTATAATGTTACAAGATCCCTATACTTTTGTACGTACGATTCTAATACATATTGATGACTTTTTACTTACCAGTTATAGCACTGATGATAAAAACAAACAGAGAGTAACGAAAGTTCGCTACGGCCATGATGCACTTTTTTTCTCTCCAAAGAAGTAGCAAATTGTGTTTCCGCCGCCTTTCTTGATCGGTAGAGTAGAGGGACACTAACCTTAATATTTTTGGAGCTTTCGTTTTAAGATGGAATATAGGCGATACGGAAATCACTCAACCGAGACTGGGGTGTCTCTCTAGTAGGCATGCGATGACCAGGGTCCCTTTTCATAAAACATGTCAAATACATGCCCCCCTCCCCCGTCCGCGAAATTTTGTTTCCCAAACAGGTTTACCTATTACAGTAAAATCCTGCCTCCTGATTGGTTCAAAGGTATACGCATCATGAATATTTATGAGCTGAGCTAAACAGGCCTAGTACATGTATTACGCATGCGCGTGGACTATACTGTTTAGGATGCACAAAATGTGGTGTGAGCTGTGCTGTGGGTGTATGTGTGTGTGTGTGTGTGTTTGGAGAAAGAGAGAGAGAGAGAGATACGGAGAGAGAGGGAGAGAGGGTGTGTGTGTGTGTGTGTGTGTGTGTGTGTGTGTGTGTGTGTGTGTGTGTGTGTGTGTGTGAGAGAGGGTTGTATGTAGCCTATATGTGAAATAAGTGTGTGTCATTGAGGACAGGAGATGGGTGAAAGCCACCGTGCATGACATCCTGACATATCAGTGGTTACTTAAAGGGGCAGTTCAGACCTTTTTCAAGTTTCATTTCATTTCATTTTATTTCATTTTTTCACTCATAAAACCAATTAAATACACAAATAAATAATTTACAATGTAAGACAAAAAATAAGACACAAATACGGCAATTGTACAATACAAATAAATGAGATTGGAATGGTCCCTAAGTGAAGCAGCTGCTTCAAAATAAACACACACAAAATACAAATAGAAAACAAAACAAAACACAAAATGGAGTAGGGGTGAAATGGGGGAGAAGAGAGCTTATACTTATATCAACATTACAATAGTGGATCTGGTGATCTGTTGAACTTGTAGTCGCCGCCATTGCTCGCATAACATAACGTAAACTTTCGTAAAGATTAAAACAATAGCAACTTCGCGTGCTGGCTCGATCGAGCTCCGTACATACATTACGTACCACCGATCTATACTCGATGATACGTACGCGCATGCGTAATACTATGACTACCTTTGCAGCTCAGCTCATGAATATTCATTATGCGTATACCTTTGAACCAATCAGGAGGCAGGATTTTACTGTAATAGATAAACCTGTTTGGGAAAAAAAAAATCGCCCCCGACGAAGGACCAGGTCTAGGGTCCACTTTTTTGTATCAGTCTCGACCATCTAACCAGTGGTCTTCGACGCCCCCTCCCTGCTCACGCATCTTGAGTCTTGTCTTGATGACATTCAAAATTGGATGGTGTACAAAATAAGTACAATAAGTTAGTGAATATCACTTTGCATCTTTGCTCATTTAAAAAAAACACCCAATTAACGCAGGATTTCCACAAATTACTTTGTAGACATATAAGATCACACCAATGCACATTTTATTAATCACACATCACTTTTTACACTTGTCAACAAAGTTACTGGATCCCTTTAAAGTGCACTGGCACACACAAACACATCTTCTAGAATGTGACTTAGACCCCGTTGCAGAAAGAAATACATCTGGTGGAAACGGGTATATTTTCTGACAACTTACAATATCTCTTTATGCAACGGAGCCCTATATCCTAACAAAAGCAGACAGTCGTGCAATGTAAAGTTAAAGCAAGTTATTTTAAAGATAATGATATGATCATTTCGCCTGGATAATGTCCTTTAATTTGATACCTTTAAATATAATAATCAACTGATCTATATTGGAGTATGTGCTGCAAACCGATATAAAGGTTTGAAAGTACATTAGGTCATATCGATTTTTGGATTAATACTTTTTTTTAGAAATCGCCTGTTTAGTTTCCCGTCCTTCAGGATATTCCAGTATTTAAGGCAATAATCCCTCAGGAATTTGTCTCATCGGTCCAACTTGTTTATGCTTCATTAATGTTAATACGTGTGGTTTGCGGTTGCACCGTGTAAGAGGGGAGGATTGGTGAGTCCTTTCAGCATGTTCAGTCCAATAGTCCTTTCTAGGACTACCCACGTAGTCCTTTCTAGGACTACCACATTCCTCTTCTTTAGGACTATCATAGAAAGAATAATCAATCAGTCCTTTTCAGGACTCACCAATCCTCCCCTCTTACATGGTGCAACCACAAACCACAAGTACTATCTGCACCACTATGGAAACCGATACTTATATACAAGCAACTTCTTTTATGTCATGTTATGAATAGGGACAGACTGACAAGGCCAGACAACATAATAAGGGGAGGGCCAACATCGAAAAAGTGGCTTCCTTAAGGACTTAGGTTGCCAGATCTCCACAACAAGTTTAAACCAATTTTATATGCAAGCATTTTTAATGAGACAAATTAATTCAGAGGTCTACCTCAAAAAATGTGTTGCGAACACCTCCAAATCCAAGATGGCGTCCAAAGAAGTAGCCGTTTTGACTTGCAATATATTATTGACAACATTTTCCTAACAACACCTAAAAATAAGCATTATTTTTGCTATCATATTAAAAAAAGACAATCAAATTTCCTATAATCTGATACCAAACACAATGGGTTTCAGGATATGTAACACGGTCATTTTTAGCCCCAAACTCAAAATTTGGGCATTTTCCCCCAAAAATATGAAATTATTGATTTATATAATTTGGCATATATCAATAATTGCATTAGCAGTTGAATTAATACTTTTCAGAAAACTGTCAAATTATATCACCAATACGCTCCGAAAATTTTAAGTGTATACCGTATCTGAACAAAAAGTTATAGTTCTTGGAACTCATCCTTTGATATCGACAAAATACAGCAAATTTGTACGATTAGGAACACTATACGGCTTGGTACGAACAGTCACGTCACGTTCACGTCACGTCACGTGAAGGTTCTGTACCTTTTGTGAAACAGGTCACCCAAATCTACGAAGTGTTGGGTTACGTGACCCAACAGTTTGTAGATATACTATATGCAATTCATGAAAGCTCACGTAAATTGGCGCTTGCGTAAAACAAATTAATGTAAATTGTCGTTGAGAAGAGACTAATTCTCGGTAAATTTAATCGTGAACGAACCCGTCCTACCTATACTGTAAATACCAATTATAGGCGTACACAGGCCTGGGGGCAGGGGGATGGACACCCCCTACCCCCATCCATCCCCACCCCCTTACATAATTCAAGAAATGTCTTGGTCTCGGCCTCGAAATTTGTGACCGGTCCTGGTCTCGTCCTCGGCTGCGGTCGTTTTCTACGGACACCCCCTACCCACACTCCCCCCGCTTACTTCAATTTGTCTGACGAAATATCCCCCCCCCCCGGGGGGGGGGGGGGTACTCAGATTATAGTAGGACGGGGGTGTGCGGCTGAGACCTCCAAACCCATACCCACATCTAAGGGTCCTTTTGCGAAAAGGGGACCCATGTCTAAGGATTTTTTTTCGCCTGCGGCGCATGTTTTGGGCGTATTTCCCGCTGCGGGGCATGTGTTTTGGCGTATTTCCCACAAATTTTGTGGTTTTAAGTTAGCGAGCGTAGCGAGCTTGAAAATTTTTGCTATTTCACATCGGCAAACCCAAAAATCCCGTATAAAAAAGGGGAAATTTGAAAAAGGGGACCCATGTCTAAGGATTTTTTTGATGAAAAGGGGACCCATGTCTAAGGACCTTTCTTGAAAAAGTCACCCTTCCGAGCGGCACATCCCCGTATACCCAATATACGTGAGTACCCCCCCCCCCCCCGGGCCCCCCCCCCCCTACACCCACCCCTTGAAAAAATCCTGGGTACGCCACTGCCTACAAGTAGCTAGTTCGAATGTCAAATACATTAATTGATTTATTTAATATTGATTGGTTGGTGTGATTGTTTCATTATAATGATTGACTGATTAATTGATAGATTGACTCGATTCAATAACAATAAATAAACAATATTAATCAAATCATTGTTTTATTACTTTTAAACTCATTGATCACGATCACTGCAACTCACTCACTCACTCACTTTCACAGGCATGCACATACAACGCCGTTAAGGGCCAGTACGCTCAGACGTCGAGCACGAGAACTTCAGGCGTATGCGAACTGAATTGTCCGCTGCGTGTAGCAATTCAGCTGGAAATCAACATTTGCCAAAATCCACGCACGACACGTCTTTAGAAATACTCCAATAACAAGACAAATAATGCAAGTGGTATGGTTGTACATTACCTAAATGACAGAACTGCATATTATTGTCTCAGATTACTCTGAATTATGCACGTACATATTATAAACATAATGATTGAAAAGATTTGATAAGGGGGTATCGGCATTTTCGTCGACATTTTAAAATCTCTTTGTGCGTGTATGTCTAGTCTTAGTAACAAGCGTTTGCAATTTAAAAAATTTGATTAAACGCTCACGTCACGATTTGGTTAACGCGACACTTCGAGTTTTACCGGCATGGAAAACGACAAATTGTTGGGTCACTTTACCCTACACTTCGTAGATTTGGGTGACCTGTTTCACAAAAGGTACAGAACCGTTCACGTGATGTTAACGTGAACGTGACGTGACTGTTCGTACCAAGCCCACTATACAGGGTGCCCCAATACAATGTAATTCTTGTTTATGGACTTTATTCAAGATTTTCTCCTAAATAATGACATATTGTTTATACCCTTTTAAAGCAAAACCTTTATGTTCTTCTTTTATATCATGAATATGCCGCCATCGGTTTGAAATAGTATATGAAAAAAGTGAATCGGTAATTTCACCGCAATAATAAATCCATCATGCAAAGTGCACTATTTAGTGCAATATTGAAATTGGAGGCGCTCGTCATTTACAATTGGATTGACCATATCTGGATACTTATGTTTTTAACATGAATATTATTCAGAACACCACAGTCAGCTATATTTTGTACGGTTCGGAGAACACTTCGAATAGTCTATTACTATAGGTTTATCGTAGGGTAACTTGTGTACCACCGTGTACATTTGTAACCATAGTAACAACAACAATAGAAATACAATAAATCATATATCTGGCTACTACAAGCCGCATTATGCACATTAATTTTCGCGTGAACATGGAGGAAAACAAATCACATGTGAAATAACACCCTTTTAGCTGCTATTTTGAGGTTTGAAAGTAAATATGTGTTGATTTGGTATATCTTTGTCCATAATCGGCTGTTGTTACCATGGTTACACGAGTACAGTGTAGTGCAACAAAATAAACATTCGGCTTGCTGAGGCTTTTCGGTGTTGTGCATATTAGTTTAGCAATTGAGTTTGTTTTGTTTTAATACTGAGTCAGACAAATTGTATATAGACCTTTGTGGTCTCCAGGTACATGTAATAAGATATGAGGGGCATGAAGGGTGCGTTCCTCGCGATCAAGATGGTGTTCGAAGCTAGATAAGCTCTGCACAAATATACAGTATTTCCCGAATATTGTGTACTTCAGTCCTTCAGTAAGACACTTATTAAAGATAATGAGCATGATCTTGATACTGTTTTAAACACATCATGGACACCCAGTATGATTCGAATTTGCAATATGCATGGCATGCGCGTCAGTTTGCAGCTGACTGGAATGCTCCATGTGGAGTGGAATTAAGTTCATGTTTAGCGTTTGATTTATGATGAATGCAGTTAAACAAATACATGACAGACACAACATCTACGCGGACTACATAATGATGGTGAAATATTCATCATATTACAAGAAATTGTGTTTCTTTTTGTATTGGTTCATAAGTGGAACTGAAGGTGTCCCGAGATTGACGCAATCATTTGGTATACAAATCCTCTTATTACGATTACACATTTTTGAGACACCCTGTATAGCATGAGAAATCATGCAAAACTACCCATTTTGTGAATAGCTAATGCTGAATTCAAAGTACTGTAACTTTTTGTTCAGATAAGGTATACACTTAACATTTTCAGGGAGTATTGTCAATATCATCGGACAGTTTCTTGAGAAGTATTAGATTGACTGCTAATACAATTATTGATTTATACGTAATTATGTAAATCAATCATTTCATATTTCGGGGGAAAATTCATAAAATTTGAGTTTGGGGCTAAAAATTACCGTGATACATATCCTGAACCTCACAGTGTTTGGTATCAGATTATAGGAAATCTTATTGTCTTTAATATGATTGCAGAATAAGCTTGATATAAGGTGTCGTTTGGGAAATCTCGCAAATTATCTATAGCAATACAAAACGGCTGCCTTTTTGGACGCCATCTTGGATTTGGAGGTGTTTGCAACAAAAAATTTGAGGTAGACAGGGGCGTCGATCCTGGGGGGGGGGGGGGGGGGGGGGGCAGGGGGGGGCGGTCGCCCCCCCAATGAAAATATTGGGGGGCGAACATATCATTTCGCCCCCCCAATAATTCCGAAAATGAGGAAGAAAAAAATCGAGTGATATAATGCCAAAGAGGGGAAAGACACATTTATCAATAATTAATCTTCAAAATAGCCGTTTTTTAGTTTGAAAAGGACTGTAAATCTCTTTTTTGCCGCGCGCTTCGCGCGCATACAGTTTCTCATATTGCAAGTTTCATTTGGGTTGCGGGAACTCACCTTTCGTAATGTGTTGGGCAGTGTAATCTCTCAAACGCACACTTCAAACGAAGATTATTACACCCTCATCTATAGATGCACACGGTCACAGAAAATAAAATAATCTGAAATATATCTTTCAGTCAATTCGGTCCATATGCGCTGAACGCAAATCAAATTGGAATTTCATGTCCCCCCACATTTGAAAGTGGAGGAGATTGTCCCCCTCCCTTTGTCATTATAAATGTTTGGTTCCATACAATATGTACTTCATATTACGTGAAATTTCTGTCTCAGGTGTGCACCAAATCGCACAATTTCACGCCCAAAAATACAAAAGTGGGAGGGGGACACCCCCTCCCACACCCTCCCCCGCTCGGTCGCTTCGCTTCCTCGCAGTGTCTCTCCTCCACTTTTGAGAAGTTGTTGACGTTCTTGCTTAGTTTCATGGGAGCCCAATGCCCTAGACTATATCGATGGCTCTATAGTATACATGATCACGTGGATCCATCTCATGCAAGGCTCAATCTTTTCCTCGCTATGCTCTTTAGAAATACGTTACGAGTAGGTTCACTATTTTATACAATTTTAACACCCATGATAGGAGTTGCACATGTCTGAAATCTAAAAGCTTCCGGGGGCTCTGCCCCCTGGACCCCCATTATTGTACCCAAATGTGGGTGCCCCCCAAAGTCAGGTCTTCGAGCCATCAAGACACTTGGAATGAGCGCATAATAAAACTTCCGGGCATGCCAATGTGGGGCTTTTAGCTCTCTCAGTGGTCACTCTGGAATTTTTTTCAAATTTCGCCCCCCCAATCGCAAAAACGGATCGACGCCCCTGGAGGTAGACCTCTGAATTATGTTGCCTTATTAGAAATACTTGTAATTATAATCGGTTTAAACTTGTTGTGGAGATCTGGCAACCTAAAGTCACTTTTTTCGACATTGGCCCTCCCCTTATAAGTATAAACTCCTATAGACCGCTTCTGTAATGTATGCAAATATTATGCGTAGGACGTCATACTCCCCGTTGGCAAGCTTAACAATAGTAACTATGTCCGGCAAGCTCCGGCAAACTTAGCTTGCCGGACCTAGTTACTATTGTTCAGCTTGCCAACGGAGAGTCTTACGTCATACGCATATTATTTGCATACAATACAGAAGCGGTCTATTCCATGGTATAATGATGACCACTTGGCTCTAAACAGCGGCGTAGCGACGAGGTTTGGGGGGGGGGGGGGGACATGGGGAACACGTGCCCTCCCCGTTAATGTTCGCCTGGTCTACACTGAGTTGGTCTACAACTCATTTTGTCTACTACCTGATGCCTATAACTTTAATTTCCAAAATCCAAACACGATCCCTAACCATAATCCACACCGCGAACCCTAGTCATAGTCCATATTATGAATAGGGACAGACTGACAAGGCCAGACAACATAAGTATAAACTCCTAACAGACCGCTTCTGTAATGTATGCAAATAATATGCGTATGACGTAAGACTCTCCGTTGGCAAGCTTAACAATAGTAACTAGGTCCGGCATGCTAAGTTTGCCGGAGCTTGCCGGACATAGTTACTATTGTTAAGCTTGCCAACGGGGAGTCTGACGTCCTACGCATAATATTTGCATAGATTACAGAAGCGGTCTATTCCATGGTATAATGATGACCACTTGGCTCTAAACAGCGGCGTAGCGACGAGGTTTGGGGGGGGGGGGGGACATGGGGACACGTGCCCTCCCCGGTTCATGTTCGCCTGGTCTACACTGAGTTGGTCTACAACTCATTTTGTCTACTACCTGATGCTATATAACTTTAATTTCCAAAACTCCAAACACGATCCCTAACCATAATCCACACCGCGAACCCTAATCATAGTCCATAAATACAATCGTAATTTTCTAGTAGACCAAATGGGAGTAGACAAAATGGCTGTAGACCAATCGGCAAGTTACCCCCCCCCCCCCCCCCCCCCCCATTAATGTGAAGAGGAAAAAACAATAGGAAACATAATGGGACATTTAGAAGAAAAAAAAGAGATACATTATTATGTGTGCCCCAATAATTTGCGTGCTCCCTCCCCCCCCCCCCCCCTCCCTCATCCCACCAATCATTCTGACCACGCTACGCAACTTGCTCTAAAGTATGTCTCCTCCCCCAATCTATATCTCTCTCTCTCTTCCTCTCTTTCTGTTTTAACCTTTATCTGCAAGGTGGACATACATTTACGTATATATTCTATTGTGTTTAATCATCTCAACTCATCGTCATCACCCCATATCATCTCGTTTGGTTCTTTTATACAATAAGGTTGTTCTATTTTAGTTTGGTCTATTTTGCAATTGGTTTTTATAATTTCTCCCTTGGTTCATTTCCATGTTATTATCTAGTATGAGTTTTCTTGTTTGCCAGATTGGCCTGATAAAATGAGTGCATTACATTGCCGTCGGAGGCGGGTGGGTTTGGGGAGGGCTGCAGCCCCCCTATGATCTGGAAAGCATCGATATTCGGGCAATCGATATATCATATTCGGGCTGTCGCCATCTTACATTCGGGCGAACAACATCCAAACATATTCAACAGCTTTATTGCGCTCTTAAGCGGAGAGCCAACGTCGAAAAAGCGACTTCAGAATGCCAATTTTATTCGCAATTGTTTTTTATGAGAAACAAAAATTCAGAGGTCTCAACAATGTGTTGCGAACACCTCCAAATCCAAGATGGCGTCCAAAAAAGCAGCCAATTGGACCTCGACGAAATGTATCAAACGGCAGCTAAAATTGCTACCATATGTATTAAAGATGAATAACAGTTTAGGGAAAGTAGCCGAAAACCTCTATATTGATCAATATTGTTCAATATAAAGTATTTAAATAGGGCTTGTGTGGTAAAATCCGAACCTAAGCATCGTTAAATAGATCAAGACAAAATTCAAGGACAAAATTTAGAGCATCTGGACGCAAGATGGCCGCATTCGGGTGCTGGGGGCTACAGACGGACGGCGCATCCTGGTAACTACGCCCGCTGACCTGGAAAAGGTGAAAGAGCTTCACTGAATATAACAGAGATTCAATAGAAAGTATTTTCATAATATAAACCCCTCAAAAAAAGTTCGGAAACTCAAGTTTCATGGATCATATCTCTCGTATTTTTTAATAAGAATACTCGAAATCGGTGTCACAATAAAGCCTCATTATATACCTTTCAAACGATGCATTATGTGTAGTGATTATGCAATTGGGGCGATTGCAGTAGCCCAGAGAATAGGGGGAGGCAGGAAGTGAAATCTCGCAAAATGGCCCCAATGCATTCAATTTACGAGTGCAAGACTGTGTTGACCATTTTTCTAAAGGTTAACATTCTATTGAATGCTGCCACCCTTTCCATTCATCAAAATTGTTGAATTTGATACCATTTTAATGGAAATTATCTCTTCCTTACGATGGCATATTAATCGTAAGGATTATGCAAATGGGATGTGTGCAGCAAACCGGAATATGGAGATGGGTCGAGTGTGAAATCATACAAAAAGATATGGAGTTGACAAAAAATCAGAGCGTTGCATTTTTTTCGAGCTTTTGGGAGGATTTTTTAGCATTTCAAATAAAATATTCATGATTTAAATTGATATCAACGGAAAGCCCAACAACTTTTCTGTATGAAAATGTGACATTTATAATGATTTTTGTAAAGGGCGGCTGCAGGGAGATGAATGTGGGGGAGCCTCAAAAGTGACCCATTTCAAAACGCTCTGATTTGGTGTCGGTATCTGTATACCATTGTGTAGAGGATGTAATGCGACTTGAATGAGTTGGCCATGAATGAGAGTAATTCAATTGAAAACGCATGAATAGTGCCTTGAAATCAGAGCGTTTCAAAATGGGTCACATTTGAGGCTCCCTCCCATTCATCTCCCTGCAGCCGCCCTTTATAAAAATCATTATAAATTTCACATTTTCATACAGAAGAGTTGTTGGGCTTTCCGTTGATATCATATTTGATCATGAATATTTTATTTGAAATGCTAACAAATCCTCCCAAAAGCTCGAAAAAAATGCAACGCTCTGATTTTTTGTCAACTCCATATCTTTTTGTCTGATTTCACACTCGACCCATTTCCATATTTCGGTTCGCTGCACACACTCCATTTGCATAATCCTTACGATTAATATGCCATTGTAATGAAGAGATAATTTCCATTAAAATGGTATCCAATTCAACAATTTTGATGAATGGAAAGGGTGGCAGTATTCAATAGAATGTTAACCTTTAGAAAACTGATCAACACAGTCATGCACTCGTAAATTGAATGCATTGGGGCCATTTTGCGAGATTTCACTTCCTGCCTCCCCCTATTCTCTGGGCTACTGCAATCGCCCCAATTGCATAATCACTACACATAATGCACCGTTTGAAAGGTATATAATGAGGCTTTATTGTGACACCAATTTCGAGTATTCTTATTAAAAAATACGAGAGATATGATCGATCAAACTTGAGTTTCCGAACTTTTTTTGAGGGGTTTAAAATAGCCATCAATCAGTCCTTAGAAAGCTTATATCTCTCTTGTAATTCTGCTTAAATGTGCATCTATGGCTGAAAGAGATTGATCTGACCACGGGCGGATTACATCCCCCCCAGTTGAATAGGTATTACGTAACTCGCTACGCCCGTGGATCTGACTCAACAAAACATCAATATCGAGTCAATGGAGAGCAGTCTAACCCCGTTAAATCTAGTTAGGTTTGATATGAAAGGGCTTAAAACTCATAATCGGATAACCACCGCTTGGCTGACGCTTCCCCTGCGATCAGTTGGCCTATAGTCATTGACAATTTTGTATTTGATGCAACCAAACATAATTTATTTGAATTATCACCAGTACTTGAAACTGATGTCCATAAAGAATTAATGGCCTTTCCTAATAAGAGGT
>JBAMJV010014282.1:0-37277 GCA_037951105.1 Echinarachnius parma
CTCGGCTTTTATGCTCTACCGTGGCTCCCAACATCACAATCTCGCATGAGCGATTGCGTTCCTGATAGGTCGACAACGGAACACGCTGATTGGCCGGTGCACACGGGCAAACAACCAATCAACGGGACACTGGATCGGCCCGCCTAACGAAACAGTGTACGATACGTCGCCACGACACTACCCCGAACAACCGGCCCCCAACGGTTGATGCCAAACCCACGGCAGAACCCCCCTAGCCACCTTCTCGCTACAACGCTCATATCTACGTATCAATTTCAGGGCAGGGTGCCCGTATGTTCAATCAATAATAGTAAATATATAATCCATTGCGGATATAGTATCGGAAATAATATCGCTAATGATATTCGCTTGTCTCGCAATGTAAAACTAGGAATCTAAACGATCACGACGTTTCGTATGCTACTGCAATACTTTGTCAAATGATAATATCGAATGTAGACACTCGGCTTTTATGCTCTACCGTGGCTCCAAACATCACAATCTCGCATGAGCGATTGCGTTCCTGATAGGTCAACAACGGAACCCGCTGATTGGCCGGTGCACACGGGCAAACAACCAATCAACGGAACACTGGATCGGCCCGCCTAACGAAACAGTGTACGATACGTCGCCACGACACTACCCCGAACAACCGGCCCACAACGGTTGATGCCAAACCCACGGCAGAACCCCCCTAGCCACCTTCTCGCTACAACGCTCATATCTACGTATCAATTTCAGGGCAGGGTGCCCGTATGTTCAATCAATAATAGTAAATATATAATCCATTGCGGATATAGTATCGGAAATAATATCGCTAATGATATTCGCTTGTCTCGCAATGTAAAACTAGGAATCTAAACGATCACGACGTTTCGTATGCTACTGCAATACTTTGTCAAATGATAATATCGAATGTAGACACTCGGCTTTTATGCTCTACCGTGGCTCCAAACATCACAATCTCGCATGAGCGATTGCGTTCCTGATAGGTCAACAACGGAACCCGCTGATTGGCCGGTGCACACGGGCAAACAACCAATCAACGGAACACTGGATCGGCCCGCCTAACGAAACAGTGTACGATACGTCGCCACGACACTACCCCGAACAACCGGCCCACAACGGTTGATGCCAAACCCACGGCAGAACCCCCCTAGCCACCTTCTCGCTACAACGCTCATATCTACGTATCAATTTCAGGGCAGGGTGCCCGTATGTTCAATCAATAATAGTAAATATATAATCCATTGCGGATATAGTATCGGAAATAATATCGCTAATGATATTCGCTTGTCTCGCAATGTAAAACTAGGAATCTAAACGATCACGACGTTTCGTATGCTACTGCAATACTTTGTCAAATGATAATATCGAATGTAGACACTCGGCTTTTATGCTCTACCGTGGCTCCAAACATCACAATCTCGCATGAGCGATTGCGTTCCTGATAGGTCAACAACGGAACCCGCTGATTGGCCGGTGCACACGGGCAAACAACCAATCAACGGAACACTGGATCGGCCCGCCTAACGAAACAGTGTACGATACGTCGCCACGACACTACCCCGAACAACCGGCCCACAACGGTTGATGCCAAACCCACGGCAGAACCCCCCTAGCCACCTTCTCGCTACAACGCTCATATCTACGTATCAATTTCAGGGCAGGGTGCCCGTATGTTCAATCAATAATAGTAAATATATAATCCATTGCGGATATAGTATCGGAAATAATATCGCTAATGATATTCGCTTGTCTCGCAATGTAAAACTAGGAATCTAAACGATCACGACGTTTCGTATGCTACTGCAATACTTTGTCAAATGATAATATCGAATGTAGACACTCGGCTTTTATGCTCTACCGTGGCTCCAAACATCGCAATCTCGCATGAGCGATTGCGTTCCTGATAGGTCAACAACGGAACCCGCTGATTGGCCGGTGCACACGGGCAAACAACCAATCAACGGAACACTGGATCGGCCCGCCTAACGAAACAGTGTACGATACGTCGCCACGACACTACCCCGAACAACCGGCCCACAACGGTTGATGCCAAACCCACGGCAGAACCCCCCTAGCCACCTTCTCGCTACAACGCTCATATCTACGTATCAATTTCAGGGCAGGGTGCCCGTATGTTCAATCAATAATAGTAAATATATAATCCATTGCGGATATAGTATCGGAAATAATATCGCTAATGATATTCGCTTGTCTCGCAATGTAAAACTAGGAATCTAAACGATCACGACGTTTCGTATGCTACTGCAATACTTTGTCAAATGATAATATCGAATGTAGACACTCGGCTTTTATGCTCTACCGTGGCTCCAAACATCACAATCTCGCATGAGCGATTGCGTTCCTGATAGGTCAACAACGGAACCCGCTGATTGGCCGGTGCACACGGGCAAACAACCAATCAACGGAACACTGGATCGGCCCGCCTAACGAAACAGTGTACGATACGTCGCCACGACACTACCCCGAACAACCGGCCCACAACGGTTGATGCCAAACCCACGGCAGAACCCCCCTAGCCACCTTCTCGCTACAACGCTCATATCTACGTATCAATTTCAGGGCAGGGTGCCCGTATGTTCAATCAATAATAGTAAATATATAATCCATTGCGGATATAGTATCGGAAATAATATCGCTAATGATATTCGCTTGTCTCGCAATGTAAAACTAGGAATCTAAACGATCACGACGTTTCGTATGCTACTGCAATACTTTGTCAAATGATAATATCGAATGTAGACACTCGGCTTTTATGCTCTACCGTGGCTCCAAACATCACAATCTCGCATGAGCGATTGCGTTCCTGATAGGTCAACAACGGAACCCGCTGATTGGCCGGTGCACACGGGCAAACAACCAATCAACGGAACACTGGATCGGCCCGCCTAACGAAACAGTGTACGATACGTCGCCACGACACTACCCCGAACAACCGGCCCACAACGGTTGATGCCAAACCCACGGCAGAACCCCCCTAGCCACCTTCTCGCTACAACGCTCATATCTACGTATCAATTTCAGGGCAGGGTGCCCGTATGTTCAATCAATAATAGTAAATATATAATCCATTGCGGATATAGTATCGGAAATAATATCGCTAATGATATTCGCTTGTCTCGCAATGTAAAACTAGGAATCTAAACGATCACGACGTTTCGTATGCTACTGCAATACTTTGTCAAATGATAATATCGAATGTAGACACTCGGCTTTTATGCTCTACCCTCGCATGAGCGATTGCGTTCCTGATAGGTCAACAACGGAACCCGCTGATTGGCCGATATTATCATTTGACAAAGTATTGCAGTAGCATACGAAACGTCGTGATCGTTTAGATTCCTAGTTTTACATTGCGAGACAAGCGAATATCATTAGCGATATTATTTCCGATACTATATCCGCAATGGATTATATATTTACTATTATTGATTGAACATACGGGCACCCTGCCCTGAAATTGATACGTAGATATGAGCGTTGTAGCGAGAAGGTGGCTAGGGGGGTTCTGCCGTGGGTTTGGCATCAACCGTTGTGGGCCGGTTGTTCGGGGGTAGTGTCGTGGCGACGTATCGTACACTGTTTCGTTAGGCGGGCCGATCCAGTGTTCCGTTGATTGGTTGTTTGCCCGTGTGCACCGGCCAATCAGCGGGTTCCGTTGTTGACCTATCAGGAACGCAATCGCTCATGCGAGATTGTGATGTTTGGAGCCACGGTAGAGCATAAAAGCCGAGTGTCTACATTCGATATTATCATTTGACAAAGTATTGCAGTAGCATACGAAACGTCGTGATCGTTTAGATTCCTAGTTTTACATTGCGAGACAAGCGAATATCATTAGCGATATTATTTCCGATACTATATCCGCAATGGATTATATATTTACTATTATTGATTGAACATACGGGCACCCTGCCCTGAAATTGATACGTAGATATGAGCGTTGTAGCGAGAAGGTGGCTAGGGGGGTTCTGCCGTGGGTTTGGCATCAACCGTTGTGGGCCGGTTGTTCGGGGTAGTGTCGTGGCGACGTATCGTACACTGTTTCGTTAGGCGGGCCGATCCAGTGTTCCGTTGATTGGTTGTTTGCCCGTGTGCACCGGCCAATCAGCGGGTTCCGTTGTTGACCTATCAGGAACGCAATCGCTCATGCGAGATTGTGATGTTTGGAGCCACGGTAGAGCATAAAAGCCGAGTGTCTACATTCGATATTATCATTTGACAAAGTATTGCAGTAGCATACGAAACGTCGTGATCGTTTAGATTCCTAGTTTTACATTGCGAGACAAGCGAATATCATTAGCGATATTATTTCCGATACTATATCCGCAATGGATTATATATTTACTATTATTGATTGAACATACGGGCACCCTGCCCTGAAATTGATACGTAGATATGAGCGTTGTAGCGAGAAGGTGGCTAGGGGGGGTTCTGCCGTGGGTTTGGCATCAACCGTTGTGGGCCGGTTGTTCGGGGTAGTGTCCGTGGCGACGTATCGTACACTGTTTCGTTAGGCGGGCCGATCCAGTGTTCCGTTGATTGGTTGTTTGCCCGTGTGCACCGGCCAATCAGCGGGTTCCGTTGTTGACCTATCAGGAACGCAATCGCTCATGCGAGATTGTGATGTTTGGAGCCACGGTAGAGCATAAAAGCCGAGTGTCTACATTCGATATTATCATTTGACAAAGTATTGCAGTAGCATACGAAACGTCGTGATCGTTTAGATTCCTAGTTTTACATTGCGAGACAAGCGAATATCATTAGCGATATTATTTCCGATACTATATCCGCAATGGATTATATATTTACTATTATTGATTGAACATACGGGCACCCTGCCCTGAAATTGATACGTAGATATGAGCGTTGTAGCGAGAAGGTGGCTAGGGGGGGTTCTGCCGTGGGTTTGGCATCAACCGTTGTGGGCCGGTTGTTCGGGGTAGTGTCGTGGCGACGTATCGTACACTGTTTCGTTAGGCGGGCCGATCCAGTGTTCCGTTGATTGGTTGTTTGCCCGTGTGCACCGGCCAATCAGCGGGTTCCGTTGTTGACCTATCAGGAACGCAATCGCTCATGCGAGATTGTGATGTTTGGAGCCACGGTAGAGCATAAAAAGCCGAGTGTCTACATTCGATATTATCATTTGACAAAGTATTGCAGTAGCATACGAAACGTCGTGATCGTTTAGATTCCTAGTTTTACATTGCGAGACAAGCGAATATCATTAGCGATATTATTTCCGATACTATATCCGCAATGGATTATATATTTACTATTATTGATTGAACATACGGGCACCCTGCCCTGAAATTGATACGTAGATATGAGCGTTGTAGCGAGAAGGTGGCTAGGGGGTTCTGCCGTGGGTTTGGCATCAACCGTTGTGGGCCGGTTGTTCGGGGTAGTGTCGTGGCGACGTATCGTACACTGTTTCGTTAGGCGGGCCGATCCAGTGTTCCGTTGATTGGTTGTTTGCCCGTGTGCACCGGCCAATCAGCGGGTTCCGTTGTTGACCTATCAGGAACGCAATCGCTCATGCGAGATTGTGATGTTTGGAGCCACGGTAGAGCATAAAAGCCGAGTGTCTACATTCGATATTATCATTTGACAAAGTATTGCAGTAGCATACGAAACGTCGTGATCGTTTAGATTCCTAGTTTTACATTGCGAGACAAGCGAATATCATTAGCGATATTATTTCCGATACTATATCCGCAATGGATTATATATTTACTATTATTGATTGAACATACGGGCACCCTGCCCTGAAATTGATACGTAGATATGAGCGTTGTAGCGAGAAGGTGGCTAGGGGGGTTCTGCCGTGGGTTTGGCATCAACCGTTGTGGGCCGGTTGTTCGGGGTAGTGTCGTGGCGACGTATCGTACACTGTTTCGTTAGGCGGGCCGATCCAGTGTTCCGTTGATTGGTTGTTTGCCCGTGTGCACCGGCCAATCAGCGGGTTCCGTTGTTGACCTATCAGGAACGCAATCGCTCATGCGAGATTGTGATGTTTGGAGCCACGGTAGAGCATAAAAGCCGAGTGTCTACATTCGATATTATCATTTGACAAAGTATTGCAGTAGCATACGAAACGTCGTGATCGTTTAGATTCCTAGTTTTACATTGCGAGACAAGCGAATATCATTAGCGATATTATTTCCGATACTATATCCGCAATGGATTATATATTTACTATTATTGATTGAACATACGGGCACCCTGCCCTGAAATTGATACGTAGATATGAGCGTTGTAGCGAGAAGGTGGCTAGGGGGGGGGGGGGGGGGGGGGGGTTCTGCCGTGGGTTTGGCATCAACCGTTGTGGGCCGGTTGTTCGGGGTAGTGTCGTGGCGACGTATCGTACACTGTTTCGTTAGGCGGGCCGATCCAGTGTTCCGTTGATTGGTTGTTTGCCCGTGTGCACCGGCCAATCAGCGGGTTCCGTTGTTGACCTATCAGGAACGCAATCGCTCATGCGAGATTGTGATGTTTGGAGCCACGGTAGAGCATAAAAGCCGAGTGTCTACATTCGATATTATCATTTGACAAAGTATTGCAGTAGCATACGAAACGTCGTGATCGTTTAGATTCCTAGTTTTACATTGCGAGACAAGCGAATATCATTAGCGATATTATTTCCGATACTATATCCGCAATGGATTATATATTTACTATTATTGATTGAACATACGGGCACCCTGCCCTGAAATTGATACGTAGATATGAGCGTTGTAGCGAGAAGGTGGCTAGGGGGGTTCTGCCGTGGGTTTGGCATCAACCGTTGTGGGCCGGTTGTTCGGGGTAGTGTCGTGGCGACGTATCGTACACTGTTTCGTTAGGCGGGCCGATCCAGTGTTCCGTTGATTGGTTGTTTGCCCGTGTGCACCGGCCAATCAGCGGGTTCCGTTGTTGACCTATCAGGAACGCAATCGCTCATGCGAGATTGTGATGTTTGGAGCCACGGTAGAGCATAAAAGCCGAGTGTCTACATTCGATATTATCATTTGACAAAGTATTGCAGTAGCATACGAAACGTCGTGATCGTTTAGATTCCTAGTTTTACATTGCGAGACAAGCGAATATCATTAGCGATATTATTTCCGATACTATATCCGCAATGGATTATATATTTACTATTATTGATTGAACATACGGGCACCCTGCCCTGAAATTGATACGTAGATATGAGCGTTGTAGCGAGAAGGTGGCTAGGGGGGTTCTGCCGTGGGTTTGGCATCAACCGTTGTGGGCCGGTTGTTCGGGGTAGTGTCGTGGCGACGTATCGTACACTGTTTCGTTAGGCGGGCCGATCCAGTGTTCCGTTGATTGGTTGTTTGCCCGTGTGCACCGGCCAATCAGCGGGTTCCGTTGTTGACCTATCAGGAACGCAATCGCTCATGCGAGATTGTGATGTTTGGAGCCACGGTAGAGCATAAAAGCCGAGTGTCTACATTCGATATTATCATTTGACAAAGTATTGCAGTAGCATACGAAACGTCGTGATCGTTTAGATTCCTAGTTTTACATTGCGAGACAAGCGAATATCATTAGCGATATTATTTCCGATACTATATCCGCAATGGATTATATATTTACTATTATTGATTGAACATACGGGCACCCTGCCCTGAAATTGATACGTAGATATGAGCGTTGTAGCGAGAAGGTGGCTAGGGGGGTTCTGCCGTGGGTTTGGCATCAACCGTTGTGGGCCGGTTGTTCGGGGTAGTGTCGTGGCGACGTATCGTACACTGTTTCGTTAGGCGGGCCGATCCAGTGTTCCGTTGATTGGTTGTTTGCCCGTGTGCACCGGCCAATCAGCGGGTTCCGTTGTTGACCTATCAGGAACGCAATCGCTCATGCGAGATTGTGATGTTTGGAGCCACGGTAGAGCATAAAAGCCGAGTGTCTACATTCGATATTATCATTTGACAAAGTATTGCAGTAGCATACGAAACGTCGTGATCGTTTAGATTCCTAGTTTTACATTGCGAGACAAGCGAATATCATTAGCGATATTATTTCCGATACTATATCCGCAATGGATTATATATTTACTATTATTGATTGAACATACGGGCACCCTGCCCTGAAATTGATACGTAGATATGAGCGTTGTAGCGAGAAGGTGGCTAGGGGGGTTCTGCCGTGGGTTTGGCATCAACCGTTGTGGGCCGGTTGTTCGGGGTAGTGTCGTGGCGACGTATCGTACACTGTTTCGTTAGGCGGGCCGATCCAGTGTTCCGTTGATTGGTTGTTTGCCCGTGTGCACCGGCCAATCAGCGGGTTCCGTTGTTGACCTATCAGGAACGCAATCGCTCATGCGAGATTGTGATGTTTGGAGCCACGGTAGAGCATAAAAGCCGAGTGTCTACATTCGATATTATCATTTGACAAAGTATTGCAGTAGCATACGAAACGTCGTGATCGTTTAGATTCCTAGTTTTACATTGCGAGACAAGCGAATATCATTAGCGATATTATTTCCGATACTATATCCGCAATGGATTATATATTTACTATTATTGATTGAACATACGGGCACCCTGCCCTGAAATTGATACGTAGATATGAGCGTTGTAGCGAGAAGGTGGCTAGGGGGGTTCTGCCGTGGGTTTGGCATCAACCGTTGTGGGCCGGTTGTTCGGGGTAGTGTCGTGGCGACGTATCGTACACTGTTTCGTTAGGCGGGCCGATCCAGTGTTCCGTTGATTGGTTGTTTGCCCGTGTGCACCGGCCAATCAGCGGGTTCCGTTGTTGACCTATCAGGAACGCAATCGCTCATGCGAGATTGTGATGTTTGGAGCCACGGTAGAGCATAAAAGCCGAGTGTCTACATTCGATATTATCATTTGACAAAGTATTGCAGTAGCATACGAAACGTCGTGATCGTTTAGATTCCTAGTTTTACATTGCGAGACAAGCGAATATCATTAGCGATATTATTTCCGATACTATATCCGCAATGGATTATATATTTACTATTATTGATTGAACATACGGGCACCCTGCCCTGAAATTGATACGTAGATATGAGCGTTGTAGCGAGAAGGTGGCTAGGGGGGTTCTGCCGTGGGTTTGGCATCAACCGTTGTGGGCCGGTTGTTCGGGGTAGTGTCGTGGCGACGTATCGTACACTGTTTCGTTAGGCGGGCCGATCCAGTGTTCCGTTGATTGGTTGTTTGCCCGTGTGCACCGGCCAATCAGCGGGTTCCGTTGTTGACCTATCAGGAACGCAATCGCTCATGCGAGATTGTGATGTTTGGAGCCACGGTAGAGCATAAAAGCCGAGTGTCTACATTCGATATTATCATTTGACAAAGTATTGCAGTAGCATACGAAACGTCGTGATCGTTTAGATTCCTAGTTTTACATTGCGAGACAAGCGAATATCATTAGCGATATTATTTCCGATACTATATCCGCAATGGATTATATATTTACTATTATTGATTGAACATACGGGCACCCTGCCCTGAAATTGATACGTAGATATGAGCGTTGTAGCGAGAAGGTGGCTAGGGGGGTTCTGCCGTGGGTTTGGCATCAACCGTTGTGGGCCGGTTGTTCGGGGTAGTGTCGTGGCGACGTATCGTACACTGTTTCGTTAGGCGGGCCGATCCAGTGTTCCGTTGATTGGTTGTTTGCCCGTGTGCACCGGCCAATCAGCGGGTTCCGTTGTTGACCTATCAGGAACGCAATCGCTCATGCGAGATTGTGATGTTTGGAGCCACGGTAGAGCATAAAAGCCGAGTGTCTACATTCGATATTATCATTTGACAAAGTATTGCAGTAGCATACGAAACGTCGTGATCGTTTAGATTCCTAGTTTTACATTGCGAGACAAGCGAATATCATTAGCGATATTATTTCCAAAAACAATATTGATTAAAATTGAAATCACTTGGACGTTAAAATCCTTTGCCACTTCTCAGCTTTATATTATTGGAATTATTGGAATGTTTAAAAAAACGAATGTACACACACCTAGAACGATCGTGCAGATTTTGTGGAAAAGATGTAAATTTTGGTTATTAATTCGGAAATATTATCCGCGCGCTCCAGTGATCATATTGATTCTAGTCGCCTTTAAACTATCATGGATTTTTCATAACCAAATCATCTAGGGAAAAGGGTTTTAATGAGGCAGATTGCATGTCGACAGAGGTAACTCTAGCCTTTCTCAGGAACAAATGAAGAGCTCACTTCCAAAAGGCGCTAAATCCACTTTCCATAAAGATTAAGTTAACGATATATCAACAAGTATAATCTACGTAGCTATCTAGGAATTCACATTTTGGGACAATTTACTCACTCAAAATCAAAATATAGAAAGTTCAATTTTCATATTCCCATAGGCACGTGTACAAAGTGGGACAAAGAAACCTGCTTTATACTCCAAAGTTGAAAAAGTGGATCTGACCCCTTTTGCAAATGAGCTCTTCAAATATTGACAGATTTGAGCGGGGTTAAAACCTCACGAGAGCTGAGCGGGGAGGTGTTATTGTCTTTAATTGCACAAATATATATTAGGGGAACGAGATTTGGTATCATAACAAACATAGTGGTGGTGATATCAACTCTCTTCCATTAATTTCTTCACGTGAATGATTATACATGCCTACGTTTGTATTGTCATATCAAACATAGCGATACTACCTCACGCAATTGCCAATAAATATGCTTATGCTTGATGAAGAACAAAACTTCAATCAAAGAAAGTTTACTCTTTGTATTGTCTTTCAGGTGGGTTTGCCTAATTGTTATCACTTTTATTTTTACTAAAAAGCCGTGTTATATATTAGAATTGATTTCCATTGTTATGAGGTGTCACCAACGAGTGGTAGAGGTCTTGGCGTGCGACCGTGCCGCTCCCCTTGTTTCTGAGCTCTTAAATTCTCACAGTACTGGTTGGTGCGCCAATTCAAATAATTATACGAATTGCTGTCCGCACCAATTCCATTATAGACCTTTAATATTCTTCATGGCGCGGCGAGGGTTAAAGAAAATCTCCCTCCATTTGCCGCCGATGAATTTGATTTAGCCAAAGACTTAATTCGCAATCCAATCCTACTCTCCGCCGGGAATTCCGCTCCCAAATCTAATATCCGACTCTAAGGCTGGGCACGATTTACTTGTAATTTGGCGTCGTTCCTCCCTAGTTTAGGCCGGGTTTAATGATTACAAAAGAAATGAAGAGGACTGCCGAGAAAAAAAGATACAGATAGGAAGAACCACTCTCCCTTAACTGATAATCATCTAGAAATGTGCTGAACGAAACCACTTTATCTATGATTATGTTGATAATGGCATGATTTTAACTTTAACAAAATATTTAGCAATTTAAATAATTATCGCAATGATTTGTTATGTGAGCAAATATTAACATGATAGACATGATATTGGAAAGATTGTTAGAATCAAGTATGGTTTAGATAAGATATAGGGCCCTTGATATTATGTAACACATGCCATAATGCAAATAAAGTTGAACAAACATTTGAATTAATGAAAAAGTGATGTATTCGCTAATTAACACATTCCGTGTCTGTATTATGCTACTCTCATATCGGATATGATTTGAACCCTTTTATTATTATGTTTCTTAATAGTGCACCCTTAAGAAACAATCAAAACTATACTTAATGAGGGTGTTCACATTGTCATAATTATCTTTCTGTCTTAATAATCATCCCTAATAAAAATTGATGTGGACGTCTTATAAAGTGTGAACGGCGTCTTGGGCGATTATTTCGTTACACTATGTATACGCACAGAACGCACGCGCGGATTGCACAGACTCATCATGCTCATGGTTACGCTCAGTCCAGTGGACCAGCGCGTACCTAATTGGGCGCGGTTAAAAGCTGACGAATAGTCACCCTATAATCTGACACTTTCTCTATCTGTCACCCCCACGATTACGTCTCCCACTTGCTGATGCGCGCGATTATTACATTTCCCCCTCTTTTTTCTTATTTTAACGACAGCGATGATCTGATGGTACAATTTTCGGTATAGTACGACGGCGGGCATTTGTCAGCACCTCTCACACTCCAATCCAATCAACTTAAATGCTTTCTATCCGCGCGGCGCTGTGTCGTGCGCACCGTGCACACCGGTTGGGTGCGTGTCGTAGACATGTTAACCGTTTACCCCTCTGCCCCGCAAACATGTCCCGCTTGGTGGTGCAAGGGTAGCGCTAAGGACCCCTATGCCCCCCTCTGTAATGACGTATGGGCGATGTAATTGCACCCCACAAGATACCAGCCCCGTCCCTCTTCCTGTCTTCCCTTTTTAGCGCCATACTCCCTTCTCCACATCCTCATTTTCTCTATCTCTCTCTCTCTATCTCGGCTTGCTCATTTTTGTGGTATTATCACTTTTCGACCCAATTAGTTACCGCTGTGACTTCCTTCAAAAATCTGGCGTCGCAGACATTAATTTTTAAATTATGGATATTAACGCCACGAGCACATTTTTATATTGAAGATTGTCATGATTGGGAAGTTGTAATGGATTTAAGATTTCGCCTCTTTAAACCAATTACAGGTTTTTTTAAATGATAGGAATTATTGTGAAATGGACCATCTATGAACCCCGTACGGAAAATATGTCGAAAAATTGGGTTTTACGCCGCGGTTTATAATCATGATTGAACATTATTGACTTAGCTTTTCTATAAGAAAACTAACCGTGCGGGGTACTTAGTGTGAGAAAATACGGTAGATCAACTACAAACGGAAACATTAACAAAAACAGATGAAACTAAATAGGCTACTCCTAATAATATTGTGACAATTATGTTTATAGTCTTGATTCATGAGATTATTAGTTTTAAGTTTCCGGTGGAAATCAATATTTGATTAATTTAATGAAGGGTGTGCCTGGGGAATGGGGGGTGGGGGTGAATGTTAAAGTCCTCGGCAAGTATATCTCATTATTTTGATGAATACGAATTAATCGACGAATTATCGTCCGGGGTGAACAACAAATAAAATAATAAATTGTACCGGAATGCAAATATTCGCCATGCAATAAATATACTAATTTTTATAGAGCTGTACAACATTAATCGTCTGGATAGGAACAATTATAAACTATGTAGGTTTGCACTCGTGTTATGATATGTGCTCAATAGTTAAATGTCTGTGTTGTTATGTATACTGTACTATGTTTTTATATTTATATTGCTATGTATTCTAAATTTTAATGTCGTCCGTATTTAAATTTGTTAACGACATTATTTTGTTGTACACAATGGTTTGAGAACCTGGAATCAGTTTTAATTATATCCTGATTCCATGGATACTCGACAACAAAATTAAATATGAATATTCATCTAACTGCAATGACAGGAAATTAAAGATGGCTGCCACCTGAAAGCCTACATGTGAAATTGTGTTAATGATAGCGGGCTGGTGGCGACAGACGTGAGTTGAGGGGGCGCATCGGCCTGGATATGGTTTCTAACTATACCGTTATAGCAGTTTTTCTTGCTTGTTCGCGAAACACTGCATGGAAAGCATGCGAAGCGATCTCGACTCGCGGTCCGCTAGTCCCGGTGGATAATAAGACTAGTGCACCGCCTTTCACAACAAAAAAAACAGCGCAATAATATTTTCCGTCCATGCTCTTATTAGTGTTCTTCAGAACAATTCAGCATACAAATCATGTAAATGTTTGATTGCTTTTGCGAAACCTGTTTCCACAAAAACCTCGGCGAAGCATGATGTCTGTGCTTGAGTGTGAAGTGGCGTGCGGCCGTTACCAGAAATTGCAAATTAAACTCCCCATCAGAGTCAAATTTGTAATGAATAAATAGACTGAAGGGGTGATTTCCTTTATTTCATCGCCCGTTTTAAGCATGATTTTTAGGGAAAGTTGGATATATTCATATACGTGCCACTAAATAAAATTAAAAAATAAGTGAACAAGTATGATTATATCATTTCAGTTGCTTGCTACATTACTATTTTCTTTAAATATGAAATTATCAACATACAAAATATTTAGTAATGATCAAATTTCCGTTTCTCTTTTTAAAAATAAAAGTAAGACGTTATTAAGTGTAATAAGGTAAATAATGTGGAACTTTAAGAAATTGCCATTTCGAGCTATAGAGAACTTGACGAAGAAAAATCCCCATTAAATTTAAAGTGCATTTAATCAGCTGAATGTTTCTTCAGGTATCCCTTCAGAATTATGTTCCAAATTACCATTAGCAGCAAAATTGTATCATTCCGGAGTCGTAATTTCAAATCGATTGTTAAAGACCGCGATCGATCACAAAATCTACGAGAGTCGGGACTATGATTTTCAATCGATATTCAGCGACGATTACACGACAATATCCATTAAATTCCGCTTTAAGAATGCTGAAAACTACTGCGATTATTTCTATTTTTCAATAGACTAGATGAACTAGAAAATGCTAAAAGACTTTATTATCAAATTTTCTATTTCTATATTATGTATGTAAAAATTAGGCCTACGTTTTTATTGATTTTCGTGCCTTTTGTCATTGAGCGCTTAATTTGCCCTTGGTCTTCTATTCATTCGGAATAGAAATCCATGGCCTAGAAATCGCGATCCTATTTTCCCTTTGTTATGGAACAACAATTTGCACAAATTGCTACTTTTCCGCAATTTAGCTATTTTAATGCATTTCTTTAGACTGCTAATGCGACTCAAAGTGAATATAACTGCTCTCCTTTTGAGTTGACGCTACTGCTGCGAATACGGATACATGCATTTTGTTACGTTAGATTGAAGTTACAGTAATTTAATGGTAAGATTGTCCACGGGTGGTTCTCAAATTCCCGATTCATACAATATTGTCTTCTTTATGACTGTTGTGTACCTTGCGAGAACCATTACCTCAAAGCACTTGCAATTGTAAAATTTAGGATTTTTTTCTGAAAATTATTAATACTGATAATCTTCTGAATTACGAATATTTTTCTAATGTTCGCAATATTGCTGTTTTGAGAATGGTTTTGAAGCCATTTCTCTCAGAATGTATTTATCCTCAACAACTGTAAATTATGTTTATTAGCATTATCACTATTATAAGCATTATTATATCAATTGTATAGCTGTCTTTTTAATTGACGGAAGTTCCGTCGCGCACTGAAATATTAATAAAAAATGTATATTCACAGACGAAAAGTACTATTCAATTTGCATTTGCTGTTAGACGTTTGTAAACCATACAAGAATCATTATATGGCAAGCAAATCAATAACGCAAGGACAAAACGGTCGTGAATCGTCAAAAAAATGTGTTCTTTTTATTTCCAAAATGTGTTTAGTCTCTCCCCCCCCCCCCTTCCCCCATCTCTATCGAACTTCCTCTCACTCCCTCTTGATTAATTCCACCCTCTCTCTTTTACTCACCCCTCCCCCCCCCCATGTCTGTTTGCTGTATTTCTCCATCCATCTCTTCTTCTCTCTGTTTGCTGTTTGCCCCATCTCCCGTACTGCATTCTTTCCCTTACCCCCCCCCCCCCCCCCTCTCCCAGCCTACTCCGTTACCTCTCTACGTCCCTCTCTCTGTGGCTCTCCCAATGGCAGAATAGTATTGGTAAAATGTGATTAGCGTTCATATCAGAAGCAGTTAATCATTTTAGTTTCTTCTTCTCGTTATCTCTCCATATCAAACACACCCCTCCCCTTTTCCAATTGACACGCCTTTTCCATATTTGGATTTTGCTCCCCTAATAAAATCCATGCTACTTGTAAGTATACCTTCTCACTATTATATATGGCATTAAAGGGTTATTGATCGCTGTGCGACCGTGGTTGTACAAACGACTGTATACCCGAAAGTAGCTCTGTTGAGAATTTCCCCACAAACCTATACTTTTTTTTCTCTCTCTCGTTCCCCTTCAATTTCAAGTCAAGTGTAATTGTAACAAACGCGCATGAATGGTTGTTCAAACTGACTGGCGCTAATCGTTACAATAATCGGAACAATAATTTCCAATTAATGATCATCTCGAACAAAAAGCGGTGTTAAATGATTAACG
The DNA here is from genome assembly GCA_037951105.1 of Echinarachnius parma. Lineage (NCBI taxonomy): Eukaryota > Metazoa > Echinodermata > Echinoidea > Clypeasteroida > Echinarachniidae > Echinarachnius > Echinarachnius parma. Next base: position 16,064 of record JBAMJV010014282.1, read on the forward strand.
TGGTGAGCAACTGTTTTGTTTGTTTAGTGCGCTATGTGCTCGAGTAGGAATGAATATTTGATTAGCAATATTTTCCCTTTAGAGTAGTTAGCTTACATTTACAGCTAATTAAATTAATTGATTCTAGTAGAGACTGCTTTGTATGCATATCAACATACATGTAAATGCACTTTATGTACTTTTCAAACATAATTAATTTGTACAGTAGATAAATCGACCATCATAATCAACTAACATTTAAATTTCCCAGTATATCGTTTAACACTATTATTTATAAAGCATGTGTATTAAAATTATATTTTGAATAGTCTTACTATATTTCATCCCCTTTGATTAAATATATCATGGAATCGTTTATCTAATGTGATTCTACTGTAAATTAACACTTATTATTTAAAGCAAGAAGAGAATAATTATGTTTGTATTAGTGATGATGATCATCATTAAAGTCGTCATCATCATCTTCATCACATCATCTTCATCACATCATCATCATAACCATCTTTATCATCATCAGTATCATCATCATCATCATTATCATCATCATCATCATCATCATTATCATCATCATCATCATCATCATCATCATCATCATCATCACCATCGTTACCATCATTATCATCATCTTCATCATCGTCATCATCGTCATCGTCATCATCGTCATCGTCGTCATCGTCGTCGTCATCGTCATCATCGTCATCATCGTCATCATCAGTATTGTCATCATCATCATCATCACCATCATCATCATCGTCATCATCGTCATCATCAGTATTGTCATCATCATCATCATCACCATCACCATCATCGTCATCATCATTGTCACTATCTATTTAACAACGTCGACCGCTCGTTCTACCTCTTTATATTGTCTTCTTCTTTATCAATATCTCTCTTCTTATTTTCCCACATTCCGCGTTCAATCTTTCTTTAGTCCTTATAATATAGCATCGCGCCAGGAGCAATACACTGAAGCAATGATTACCGCAAGAGTGAGAGTGCTCTCCGTGCACGAAAGCACGGAGTAATCAAACCATTTAGCAGGATGTACGACTTGATTAGGGCACTACTAATCACTACTCAGTTTACAAGTATCGATGCTATCACCCCTCGAGTCTTCACTTTAAAGGTACATCCCTGTTTTTGCAATCCGTAAAATAATAAAAAAATCATAATGTCAGTCCACTGGGTTGAATTTGGGAGAGAATGAAAGTGTATCCCATTCATTCTCTGTCACCTTTTACCCCAAATTTAAATAAAAATTCCATGTTTATCCAAACATGATTATTTTCAAACAGAAACAAAAACAGCACTGATTGACATATTATGAGTTTAAGACAATCTTGCAAACGGGCATACGTAAACATGGTAAACGCCTTAATAACCCTTTAAGGTAATTGTCCCAACACTGACTTGGCGAGGCGCCCTATAAAAAAAACGCCTCGTGACGCCATCGCTCGCAGGCTCGGTATAGAGTCTCAGCTTCATCTCATCCTCATCCTTCGGCTAAACGCTATATGCATGTTCATACTCTCTGGGCTGACAAATCAAATTAAGCAAATGGGTTTTTTTTTCCTTGTGTGTCATGTTTCATGATAATCTATCCTAATCGAGGATGGGAGAGATGACTCCGATGTTCTTTTAGTGCCTTATAACGAATGACGACGAAGTAGATTTAGCTCTATTAAAGCTACTGTCCAGTACATACAATTGAGTGATATAAGGACTTAAATGACATCAAAATTATAGTCAGTACATATCAATGTAGTTGCAAACAGCTGAAGAACAAACTGAAAATAATCGCATTTCGAAATTACCTAACAAGTTCAAAATGTACGTACAAATGTGGAAACGTGGGAAATAAATTGGGCTCAATTAAATGCGACAATTAAATGTATTTTGACGAGGACTTTAAGCAAACCAAACATTCAATTGCAGTTTCTTAGAAGGTATTTAAGTATCTCTTTGGAATTAGTCGAAGAGACTCTATCTGCCCCCAGCCACCAGTCCTTTGCGGCGACAAAAATAAAATATGATCGCAATAATAAGATAATGTCGTCACGGTCATTGGGTGTCGGGTGCATGGGATGCGTGCTCCTGCGTCACACCAAGCAAAGCAATACGCCGAGATATACACCCCGCTCCAAACCTCTAAAGAGCGTTCTCTAGCTCCTCAAAGAGCGATGCTCTAAACGCCCCGGCTAAGATCGGATAATTCAATAAACTGTAAACTTATCACATTTAACCCCGCCATTACTTTAAATATTGCCGGTAATCCGGTACTAACATGACTGAGGAACGACTTAGTTTCCTTCGGGCATAGTGGAGAAGCGTAAACTTGCCTCTTATGATCGTACTCGTACCCTATCTGTCTAAATTAATTAAATCAAATTAATCAATCAGGAGGGGGGAATAAAATTCATATCCTCGATCAACTAATATTTTTTAGCAGTCGCCTTCAGGCATGGTGAAATTGTATCCCATCGAAATGGATGATATTAATGCACAGTTTGTGACTTCTTTTTAAAAATCTAGTTTGAGGTGAGGAGTGTGAGTATGTGTGTGTGTATGTGTATATGTGTTCGTTTTGTGTAAAATGTGGCAGTGATCTTGCGCGAATTGAGGTATTCTTTATCATTATGGTCTTTTTCCACGCAATTAACAATTTCCATAAATGGATTGACCCCTTTTGAACGCGGGGTAGATCCCCAACTAGAAATCGGAAACACAATAAGACCGCCAACAATTAAATTTAGAGAAATAGCCCTTTAACCGTTTGCATTTCTAGTAGGCATATAAGCAAGACACCTCTTGCCAATAAATTGTAGATGCCTTTTCATGTTTGTTTAAAATAATTTTGTTGGACTTTAAACAAAATGTAAACAGCGAAGAAAACATGAATTGTGTAAAAACAACTATATTTTGAAATATGAGCATTTCGGGAGAAAGCCAGACTTGACTGTCTATGAACATGTGTGTCCCTTTAAATTGATCTAATAAGAATTGAATTGAAGTAAGTATTTATAAGCAAATTGTATACAATTGTGTGTGATTAAGTCATGTTAGTTAACCCACTTCTTATTAGAATAGCAAACAAAACATTGCTTCTTGATCGAGGATGGTCTAGAAACCAAACAAAGCAAAAACTTATTATTGGGCATATAAAACGAGTAGCCTAGGTATATATAAAAAAAAACACAATTCCTAAAATTCATATAAAACCAACACATCGTTAGCGTCGCCAGCAGACGCGACGGCGATCTGTTTTTATCTCTTTCAAATAAACAAAGGGAAAATTAATTGCGTAATTGAAGAAGTCCTCATATATCCAAAAGGAGGAACATTTTAACCCGCAAATTGGATATGATTTCTTGCTGGCCGCGTTGACGTATATACGCTCGTCTTCGAACGAAATTAGGCTGGCGACAATTATGCGCCACCATCATACAGACCACGTGATCACTCTTAAACAGATGGATCAAGGGATGGCACCTTAAATAAACACCGAACCCTTCTGATATATCATACTATAACCTATTTTATGTTTTTGTTTTACTGTTTATGACAAGCCGTGGCTAGCGCTAAGTTACTCTTATAAGCCGCTCTCGAATTTATCGCATCCCTTCCCAGATTGAATCAAGCTAATTGGTAGTTATCGCAGAAACAATATATCTCCCCGTGCGATCCAATTGCACGTAATTACCGTAATGAGGAAAGTCGCGCTTATCCGCCCTCTTCGTCGCATCTTCTTGTTGTTTTCTTCTCTTTTTTTTTACAAGGAAAGATGATCATCGCTGGCATGATGTTTAGAATACTAAGATGGATGACAAGTATTGCTTTAAATATTAAAGATTGCCAAGCGAGGGAGTGGTAACATGCAGGTCGCCATTTTGAAAAAAGGCTTGTTTGTATTTAAGCCCTGCATATAAGCCAGTGTGCAATACGCTTCGTGCGCAAGGCGTTCCCAACATGGCACCGCGCATCTGATCAAGGAATCCAAATCCACTTTAAATAACGGGGCACGAATGTTAGCGTTTGATACTCGCTCGCAGCGGAAATGAATTGAACTTAAGACTATTAAGATAAAGAACAAAGAATTTAGGATAATAACTGGAAAAATTGTCTGTAACTATCCTTTTCAGAGCGAAACTGGGACGAATGTTGTATAGTTTATTTGTATATAGGCGATGTTTCATTCCATTTATTTTCCTCTCTCATGATGTATTAATCATGTTGATTGAGCATTGTTGGAAGTATCCCGACATTGTGAAACTCTACCCCAACCCAATTCGCCACAGGGGAAAATGTGACACAGATAACAATTGAATGTTACACTTCTTTTATTTCTACATTCATTATGTTATTGGCGAATCGATGTAAAGGTTTTTTAACGGGAGATTAGGTGACATAAGGAACATAAATGTTATTTCTTCTTTTCAAAGCCCATGCATGCATGGCAGAATGCGAAACCTCGTATCCCAGTATCGGGAGCCCAACGAACCGCGAAAGCTCTTGCCAACTTCATTATGATCATTGGGGCATTTAAGTAATTAATGAGGGGAAATTAATTGAACATAATTCGATTAGGGTGTTATTGCGTTCCATTGCGACGGCCATAGTTCGTGTTTATCCAATTGGCGTGCGATGGGCTATATGAATGGTTAATTGCATTAAATCGTCCATGTAACCTTGACGCAGTAAACTTGAGCTCCCCACATAATATTTTGTCACTCCCCCTTTTTCCCTTTTGCCCTGTATTCACCAGCAAGCCAGACCTTGCTTTTAGGTCTCGTTGTATTACTTAGGAAATAATTATTCAAAGATGATTTCAAATTCTATTAAACGAGCCATTGGTTTATTAAAGATCGCATGTTGCACGCGCACCCTCCCAGCTAGTTTCCATCTTCATGTAACCAGTTATATATGGTATCATTTCCCTATATACCCGTCCACACGGGCCCGCTGCCATCAAATTCCAATGAAATTATTTTTACCAATCAAGCAGACGAGGAAATCGGACCGGAGATGTTTAAATACTGGCGGTGGGGTGCATGGTAGTGCTCCCCGGGTCCTCTGGGTGACCCTGGGTGTGAACGTTTGCCCCCATTAAGCCACCCTAGCTACCCCCTGCCCTAGCCACGCCCATGGGGCAAAGGGTCTGCACTCAACGCAATGAATACCCTAGCTTCCACCGTACCATTGTTCATGTTGTTCGTAGCATCATGCCGCGCTGCCGCTCGAACAAAGGGGTGCACTTGCCACCCCGCGCGCCCGACCCGCCCCGATGTAACGGGTACCAACTGCTAGTCGCGTGCGCGAGGGGGGCGAAGAACACACGGCGGTACAATAATCAGCACAATTGCACAACTATAACCTAGTTAAATACAGTTTCCAATTCCTCGACCCTTTCATATAATTATATCCACACTCTTGCAAATTATGGTGATCCAATAGAAGAAATCAATTATTCAGTGCCATATCCAATGTCGATTCATTTGAAACAAATTGTGCTCATTTTTCCTTTCTGCTATATATGATGATTTAACTCCATATTAAATGTATTCATTGCTGGCTACCCATGAATAGGCTTCAATGATCGTATGATCGTGATGATATTTGAATAGCTACACACCATTGTAACCAGCTAAAGCCTTTCAACTATATCAGTATATTCCCTAGAATACGATATTCTTTTCTAAATGTATTTTGTGAAACAGGTTCACCCCATGCATCATGCCCCGAATTAAATTACAGATGGTGCAATATATAGATTCTAAATTTAATTTTAACTCACAGTCCTTTATTGTATATCATTATTACAAACAAAAGGCGAGATATGAAAAGAGAAATGTAGAGAGAGAAAGTGTTTTACTTTTAAATTATTCTCGTATCATTCATTATTTTGTTTGAAAAGTTCAACAAGAAAATGTTGCTACCATTTGATACGATTATGTTGCCTCGCCTCACCCAGCCTCTCAAACGAAAAGAATGGGAAAGAAAATTATAAATGATATGAGTCCCACTATCATAACATAGTATTTCTTTGTTAATGACGAAAAGGATACAAAGTTTCTGAAATTATACCAAACGCGTACTGATTAAAAATGCTAATTATGCTGAGATATAAAGAGTTGATTTAATAATAATATTCTAGCAGCTTGATTTCCGTTTTCAGTTAATGATGTAATAACAGGCATTTCGTGTCAAAATAAACCCTTTCAAGACCGTTCACTTTTATAATAACACGCATTTTCCATATACTAGACAGTATAAACTCCAACCCTATAGATTCCACATGCGATGTATATCATCCTCAACAAAAAGGGATATAAATACATACAATAGGAAGCATTTCATTGAGGAGTGTTATTTCTTTGTCGTTGGGAAACGTACGTACAGATCGAAATCAATTACGATGATTACCATAATTAAAAGCTACCGCTCCGGTCCGTAGAATCCATGGGGTTAACCGTGTTAACAGAATTATGTACGCAGGGATGAAGTATATTATAGGGTGGCTGGATGTTGGTGGTGTTGGTAGCGGTGGTGGTCGTGGCGGTAAAGCGGGAGGGGGATGGGAGATGCTTAGGTATATCTACCTCGATGCGGTCGCCAAATCAAATAAAGGAATTACAAACCTGTTAAGACCCAATCGTTTTGTTTAACTTGTTTTCTCCGATATCAATCGCCTACGATTATGATTTAATAATCTGCCCGTAACACGGTGGTACATCCTGTCCGATGCATGCAGTCAACAAAAATTAATAAATAAATAAAGCCAATTACAATCATGTAATTCGATTACTTTTTATTGCAACATCCGGTTTTATTATTTTGTTTATAGATCAATGAAATTAATATATATCTGGATGCATTCTATTATGCGGTTTTTTAAAAATGGCGCCCGAGGATAACGTACAGAAATTATTAAAAGAAAAGAAGTGCATATTGTATCATTAAATTATACATTGCACAAGGCAATAATTAACAACAACAAAATGGGCCTTTGCGCCCCAATTTGTTACCGAAGAGAAAGTTTTGTGTTTGGCATAATTCCTACTCTTCAAAACTGTGCTTAATGCAATGCAGTTAAAATAAAACAGGGAAAAGTTAGCTCAAATTCAGAATGAAAAAGAGTATAATTTTGTATCATTTATTAATCCCACACTTCATTTGATAATAACGAAGAGCTGTTAGCCTTATCAATGTTTGTCCATTCACTCATTGCAAGCAAGTCCGAGTTAATGCTCAGTATATTATGCGATATCATTCATTTTCATTTGCTTGATAGGCATTTTAAGACCGAATATCACCACTTAGTCCTCGGGAATTATAAGTTCAAACAGTCTTAAAAGCAATGAGAGTGACCGTCGCAGCCCTTAATCTCAACTGCAAAGTCAAGTTATAAGGAAATTGATATCATGGTGTAACTATCGACGTGCAATTTGCCATGCTAACCCACTTTATAAAAGTTTGATACAATAATTCGTAAAATATGATGCTTAGTTATAGGAGCAAATGTAAACAAGGTATATATAAATATATTTTAAAAAACTCTAAATTAATCATGAGAGTGGGGGCCGGGAAACAGCGATGAAAATCGTAATGATATTGACAAATTGAATTTCGATATCGCATTACGCACTGTCAAGTCAACTGCCCCCTTTATAACTACATCCTTCACCCCAATCGCTCACGATGATGGCAAATGTGTTCCCCAGCCCACGAAGAATCAAATAAAGAAACGAAGTCGGAGCCTATTTCACTAACACCTCCTCTCATCCCCCTTTAGCTCTTTTCATCTCCTTAATTCGATGTGATTCCATTTTAGTTATCCCTTTCTCCGTCGTCGTGCCTCCTCGATTCAATCATCACCCCTAAATGTCATTAATGGCCGTGCATGGTGCGCGCGAGCAAAGAGAGATACGCGACTATGCATTGCTCACTACTCTGCGTCTCCCCGTCCAATTTTTGGCGGGAAAGTAGCGAGTAAGCAACCAATTTAATAACTTTAGAGAAACCATTTGAAATTATACATGGGTCTTGTAAGAAAAGAAGTGAAGATTTTGACTGCTACAAATTATAAACGACGAACTTTGATGATTGTTTTTGGACACAACGTCTAAATATAAAAAAACTAGAGCAGTATTGTCTCATGCAGGGTTAATCGCATGATATTGTCATAAGCAATACACAATTATCTGAAATAAATATCAAGAAATAAAATATAATTCGGGGAAAAACAAGACTATTGAGAACTGGTAAGCATGGTAAAGAAACGTCTTTCTTAAAATATAATTATTCTAAATGCATTCTTTTCTGGATGGTTATGTTCATCATGTTCATTACCGATCAGGAATTCCGTCAAACGCTTTTATCGACAAATTAAAATTTCAAAATAAATCTTACGCATGTGAAACATGTTACATTGTAAGGACCTACTTTTGAAATGTAAAGCGATCTAGAGATTCATTTGAATGGGGAGGCACAACTTTTTAAATATTTTTGTTAATAGAGTTAAGTGGGGGAAGAGGCATTCGATCAATAAATCTATTCATTTATGATGCAGTTTAATGCATGTCATTTCCTGCATAAATCATTTGGAGGGATAATTTGTTAATATCATTCTAAAATGTTTCGTTATTTTCCATACAAAAATATCCACACCAGACGTAACATATTACATTATTATATGTCGTAAAGAGGCGATCAAATAGTGATTCTAAATATTTTCAACTATACTACCATGACTGCGGAACGAGCCGAGATATCTAATCGACTTTTAACTGCTCTTTTCGATCATAAAATGAACTATAAAAACTCATTAAGGTCTGGCAGCAAGTTTAAGCTACTGTTTGTAAATACCTCTTTTGATATCATAAAATCGTAGAGTAAACAGTTTAATAAGTTATATTCAAGCAATGATTGATATATGATCGGTTCATAGATTGTTTACTTATATACAGAATGATAATTTTCTCACTGCCATTATAAAAAAATTAAACAAAAACGTTGCAATATGGGTTTATTATTCGACTAAAATAAATATGCATTTATCACAATTTTACTCTGTGTAGTAATAATTATTATTCAATAATCGTTCATTGTATATCCATCATCACGACCATGATTCCATAAAGAGGTACCATGTTTTCACAAAAGGTGCTGAATCATACGCTTTATATTAGGTTCATATTAGGTTTAATTGATCGCGTATTGTCTGAATTTAGAAAAGAGAATACAATAATGTTGAATATAAAACACCTAGAACATGAGATACAATTTTGACTTGATGCATCTCGTTTTATGTGTAATGGAAGCTGTATTAAAAGTGTTATCTTAGATTTAATTGGTCGCATGTCTGATAGAATAAGAACGCAGGTGAAATAAATTCTATACAGAAAATTGAGAACAAAACGGAATTAGAATTAGAATGAAATGAAAACATCGAAAGGGGTGCGAGTGAGCGAAGGCAGGATTTAAAGTCTATGCGTTCGTTCCCACCGACTAGTCTATAGTAAGTAGAATCAACATTTAGATAGCGACCATTGAGAATAATTGGCATCCCACTATAACAGCGTACGCACACAGGGTAAACCCACAAACCAACAAAATGTCGCTGATTTGCTTGTTTTATTCACCTTTCTCACACCTATGTGCGCAAGTAATTACCTGAAAACTCCCCCTTTTCGGCGACTTCAAAAAGCGCCATTTTCTTTTTTTGTCCTTCTTCTTTTTTATTTTACAACACCACTCAGTGTCCTAACTGCAACGCATCGGCAAACAAGTAGCCACATACCAGACTCGTAATTATACTTGCATTGCAGGTAGTGTGTTTGGGTTCCTAGGCAAGCGATCGACAAACTGAGGTGAGAAGAACCGCTGGTTGAGGGCTCAGTGGCGAATCGCTAGAGAGCAAGGGGGTAATACGTACCCCTCCCGGCCTTCCCCCCTTTTTGAAGGATATGTTGCCCTTTGTCCATCTTAATGCCCCGACTGATGAGGAATTGATTAAAAGGGAACCAACTCCTCAAAATAATTCTTATAAATTTGTTTGTGGGCACTGCCCCATATTCATACTTGTATGAACCCTCACCCCCCCCCCCCCCCCTGATCCATCTCCCACATCGCTATACCCTTGCCTGAGTTGAAACTGGTTGAAATTGTGTTGGGCATGTAAAGGCGGGAAGTGACTTTTATCTTCTTAATTATTTCATTTTAAAATTAGTTCAGTCAATTAGAACATTTTGTTTTGCTAAACGGTGTGAGAGCATAAAGATGTCCTCCCTACATGTTTAGTGATCCTTAACCCCCCCCCCCCCCCCCCCCCCCCTCCTACCATGCCAATGAGCCACCGTCTGAGTTCACCATGGCTATATACGCCACTTTGTTGCATGGATAAGTATATATATGTTTACATTGGGGTTTCTCTCTTTTATTTCCCCTTACTCATTCAATCAATTAAACGGTGTGAGTGTGTGTGTATGAATGTAGGCTCGATGAAGTGGAGGGCCTATAATCCGAGTAAACACTGCGCCAAGTAGCGGGATGTACCCCCTTCTCTCCTCGCGTCCAGCCCTTCACACATTTGTTGCCATGAGATGGGACCGTGTGAAGAGAATGTCGTAATTAATGTGCCCCTCCCAAGATGCTGTGCTAGCGGGGAGAGGGGTTGTAATAAGGGGCAGAGGGCTATTCACTCCATGTGCCCCACCCCCCCCCCCCCCCCAGCCTCCCCATTCCATCCCAACCCCTCTCGCGACGCACGTGATTATGCAAAACGCACATCTATCTCGGGCTGCTCTTAAACTGTTAATGGTTAACAGTTAAAGGAAAGCATCACCCCCAGTTTTGCTTCCATGGTAAACGCGAGTTGATTTCTCTTACGCCACCACCCCCCCCCCCCCCCCCCCCCCCACCCCCGATACACACCATGTCCCAATACCATCAGGGGGTAATTATGACACCCCTGTGGGGTGCACACGTGCCTACTGTGTGACCTCTGACCAACTTTATAATGTCTAATTGTTCAACATGATCGTTCAGGCTGTAAAGAAATGGTTGAGACTGTGCGTTGTTTCTTCATTGTTTTTACTTCATTTAATACAATGTTAATGTAACAATAATCAGCTTATTTTTGAAATTATTATAAAATTGCATAGTTAAATTGTTTAAACAAACCATATTCTCGAGGTTTATCGTTGATTGCTAGACAGTGCATTAATTTGTCTTATATGACATATGTTGATATGTATGATAGTTATATCAGCTGATCGAGATGGTTGTAACTATTATCTGATAATTGAGTGGTATCTTCGAATCTTATAACGCCCCCGCAACAAAAATCGGTTTGCATTTCGTTTTAATTTCTTCATAATGAAATAACAAAATAACATTCGTCATCGCAAATATTTGAATATCGACATTGATAATAAAACAAAAACATAGCAAGTAAATTGGGTACTCACAAGAAAATAATAAGTATGACTTTGAAATTTCTTTTTTAGAAATATATTACCTGAGTGTATGAGTGTCATTATAGAGATACATTATCTACATAATTACTGTAGTTGAGTGTTCTTGTTTATTGAACATTATCACCCACTCCCAACGAAGATTACACATTTAATATGTTTCGGTCTTGTACAGGTAGTATATCTTTCGGGTGACTATCATTCTTCAATTGTCAGAGCCGATTTGACCGGCTTAGTCGCACTAATCACCGGCTAATACCCGATTAAACGGCCACTGATATCTCGTCTTGAGTCAATTCGTCCTACTGTTGTACGCCATGTTATTCCATCAACTTCTGATTAGGACGAGATTAAATATGCCTAATGATACAATTCGTCCTGGTATGGTCTCAAATTCTCCTTGTAAGCCGATAGTTGTTCGGACTAACCCAGTAACTTATTGCCTACTAATTGGTCGAGTTTGAATGACAGCGTCATGTTCATCAAGGCAAGATATGTAACCCATGTTACCATGGTAACGTACATGACTACGCGAACATTATTTTTGGTCTCTTGTATTTATTTTTGTCCCTGTTAACTCGTATTTTAGCCTCGCTTATTTCATTGCCAATAGGTGCATTTAAATTGTCATGTTCTAAATTATGTTAATTTGTAATATAATGTGTTTTACAAGGAATTCAAAGAAAACTATAATGATGATAAGTCAAATGACCTGAAATAAATACAATTGTTCTCTGGACTGGTATTACGTTTTCTTATTATAGTATGATGTCACCATAATAATGTAAAGAGTCATATAAAAACATTACAAACCGAAGGTCTATTTTGTATTGTCGGCACGTTTGCTGTAATTATGTACATGGAATGAGAGGGGTCATAGATCCCGCTATCTTATAACTTGTTTGGATTTCGGTGCTTAATTAATCTGATTAATTAGGCACAGATCCGATTTTGACGGGTTGGGACATGGACAATATAAATAAATAAGAAACATGGAAATCGGAACGACGGTTTGTGATTGCAACTTGCAAATGCAACTCAAATGAATGCTGACATTTAACTGAGATAATTATGACGAATTGTTTAACCTGTTTTTAAGGACCACCGGTGTTAGACACAAACAGGGCCATTAGGAGCAGATGGCCTATGTGGGCAGGTTCATTTACAGTTAAACTGCTTTTCCATGGAGTTCAAATTAGTGGTCCTTCTGAGCAGCTGATCTTTATATACAGGTGGTCGCTACAACAGTTTAAGATATGCATTGTGATCGAACGTCATGACGAGTCAAAACGTCATACAAAATGCCAATCTTACGTCAAGCCAACTATTTCGTAAGCCCATCCCGTAATTGACTCGCTATGCACTTTTCGAAAACCTTATACTTAAACAAAATACTATAATACAAGCTATCATTAGCGTGATCATATCCAGATTTTGTTAGATCGATCAATTAGCACGATTTTAGTTTTCTGTTGTATTATAAATAGAAATAACTTGGTTGTGAATGTACAATTAATGCTTACATATGGTTGCTGTACTTTGTTCCCCAGAGACATTAAATGCCATATGCGATTATAATAATGGATTTATATATCGAACAGGTCTATAACTTGTCTCCATAAATAAGCCTTGACGGCTCACCACACATACAGGCCTAAATCATGTAACTTTCAAAGAATTCCCCCGCCCCAAAATATGTTTTAATTTCGTATGATCGCAAAATAAAAAGTACCACGACCTCTGGGAGGCAAAAAAGTACAAGTTGTCTCGGTTGTGACTAATTACGTCGTTATCCTAATTCAAACAATCGATGGTAAGCAGTTTAATCCCGCCATGTTTCTTCATCGCGCCCGCGCTAATGGGTTTTCATCAATCGATTACAGCAGCGACTGGTATCGATCACAGTCATGATACCGGTGTGACCTCTCTGCGTATGTTGTCATTACGTGGTACTGTGATTGTGATGATAACAAATCATATCTCCCTATAATTTTTTTTTTTTAGATCTCTATGGCCCGAATTATCATCAGTGGCACAACTTTAGTCTGGGCTAAAAAGACAACGACTACCTGTAACCAGTAAAAAAAAAAAAAAAAAATTTGCACCCTTGGACCCATTGGTGGTTGCCATTTGCCACCAGAGGTATTCTAATTGTTTTGTTTTTTATTCTTCAGTCAATTCCTCTAGTTCAGCTTAGGCATCAGAACAATAGGCCACATTAAATTCAATTCATAGTATAGTCGGTCATCAGCAAAATTGCGTCCTGGATCATCCAGGACATTATATTACTGTTGATCGGTTGTACTATTACTGAAAATTGCAAGTGGCCCTTTGCCTTAATGCCTTAGCAGAACTAGAGGAATTGACAAGATAATACAAGAAAACAATTATAATATCTCCGGTGGCAAATAGCAACCATCAATGGGTCCAGAGGTGCAAAACGGTTTAACTGGTTACTTTTAGGTTCTGTATTAATTTTTAACCCAGACTAAAGTTGTGCCACTGATGAGAATCGGGCCTAAGTGACTTATTAGCCCCTTCTTTTCTAATTTTTGTCTAAATGTTGAAGGAAAGGCAGCATTCATAATCATACACGGGCATGTCACACTTCGTTAAAAAAAAACGTCAAATCATGGAGTGACGAGATACTTGCGTGACGTCATATGATTATGCTTGTCAATGGATGTATCGCACTGTCATGACTTTGACAATTGCAAATCACGTATCGCAAACTATTTTTAAATGCTCTCATTTTAATTTACTCCTAACTCCCTTCAAACAATTTCCATAACCCGATATAGCAAGCATATTCCATTATACTCCTTACAAATACGGTACGAAAATACACCGCGCTGGTGGACTGTACCAAACCGGAAGAAGAAGAAGAAGAAATACAGTAACCAACTTGGTTATTTGCGACGGTCTACATGAGTTTTCAATCGATCTTGGCTTCATATTTCATTTCATTTTATTTTGTTTTTGTTTTCAAAATCCAACATAAAGTACATGCTATGCAACAAAATAGCATATCATAGAAGTGACACAATTTAAAGTATAACGTACGACTATATGATATTGTGTACCCCTCCAAATATATATACGTTTAACACTTTGATCGAGTGCCATTATCGACACTTGACGCAACACTTATTCTATAATCAAATGTGATGATTTTTTTCTTTCTTCATATAAATGCAGAAAATAATTTAGATGTGATTTAAGAAAATGAATTGTATGGACACTTGGCCTTCTAACCTACCAGAATGTCCCTTTTATTAATATTGTAGATGAATAAGGTGATTATACTGATCATGTAAAAGTGTCTAAAGGACTTGCAAAGTGAGATGGCACTCAGATGGTTAAGAAATTGGTATCGCGATTTCCCTCAAGACGGAGAGAATGGTTTTATCCGCGAGCGAATGTTATTACCTAACATTATTTCCACAACTATTGCATACCATACAATCAAAACGATTAATAGCTGCAGTCAATGTCGGTGGTATTAATGATATGGTGGTATACGATCATGACGATCGTGGTATGTCATTTCATCCCAATTGTCATAAACATATATAATACCATCAATGACCATGTATGGAGAACAATCATTTTCCTGTTTGATTCAATGTCAATAAACATTTAAATGTGAATGAAGAAACAATTAAGAGCAATATACGGAACACCAAAAACAAACACAAAGTCATGACAAAATTAATTCACATCTACTAAAAAATACTATACTGTTCCTCCTCTTAGATAATACTTATACGATTACTACGACAACGACGACGACGTCGATTGTGACTATAATGATTATACGATGATCATAACGAAAATAACTAACAACCTTTCCTCCAAAATTAAACTGAACTTTAAACGATGAATAACACATTGTTATAAGTGTAATATCAAACATAATTTCATTCAAATTTATAGTATTTTGTTGTTATACGACAGAAACACAAGATAATAAAGGTTATGCATGTTATTCGATTAGAAAATAGTGATCTAAGTGTTGTTAGTAGGAAAATGAACATTATGATTATGCTGTTTTCTTAACAACATAAGTTATGAAAAGATGGATGTGTATGTTTGAAATTTGTGATATAAATATCTTACCGAATCCGCCGGGGTAATCTCCGAACCTCGGCAGCATCACCCCATTCCGAAACCAGTCGACAGAGAACGACGGCAGCGGGTGGCCGCTCCGTATCCCGTGCTCACCGACCGCCGCTGCGGCAGCTGCTCGGAAGGCGCTGAGATGGTGGGCTGCCTGTGCGTGATGCTGGCCGCCGAAGAGCCCGGCGTAGAGCGGGTGCGAGTAGATGGCGGGGACGACCGCCGCTGCGTTCGGCGCCAGACCAGACACCGGTGGATGGAACCCCAGTAGCCCCGGCTTGGGCACCAAGCTCCCGGCGGTGATGGCGGCTCTGCCCTGCTGGTGTAGGGCGTGGTGATGGTGATGATGATGCGGTGGCGACCCACCCATGCCCACGAGCCCTCGCTCCATCATGTGGGCGCGAGTTGGGTGTGGCTGCATCGGGCTGCGTGGACTGAGGGGGCTACTTCTATCGAGGGAGGCCGGAGAGATGGCCGGGGATCTCGACTTGCGGCCCGATGGAGATACCTCTTTGGAAAGAAGCGCGTCGATGGTAAATGCCTTCGAGGAATCCATGGCTACTGAAATGTCTGTCTATAATAAGTTGAAAACAATTATGAGTTCTTTCGAATCAATTTGTCCGTAGTAAAAAAGCACTTCGAATCAAAATGACTATCTTAAAAGTCTTTAACTATAGCATCAAACGTTGTCTTCCCATATCATTAGTTGGTCTTTGGAATAATAGCACCCATTTAACAAAATGTCAATGCCAGAGCCTCTCAAGAAGAAGAGAAGATCGATTAAAGTTCTTTTTAAATCGCTCCCGAACAAGAAAAGTAGCGGTATGAATCGATGTCAATCTCTGCCAGGGAGCGGTATAATGGTCACTTACAATGTCAATGTCTCGAGTAAAATAGAGTCTGACATCACTGACATGACTGGGCGAAGAAGAAAAATGTCGAGGTAAAGCGAAGGGCAGACTACTATATTTGAAGAAGAGATGCGGCTGGTTGTAAAGATAGATGATCATCGATGGGTGATACCGCCACGGAATGCATCAATGACAGTGACTCCAGGTCCTCTTAAACCAATTTGACTCCACGACTGAGAAGCAGCCCTCTAATATATTATCGTCATCCAATGAATACAAGAGGGGAGAATTAATACTTTCTCTTCGATCGGTCGGGCGGTACCCACGTGTCCTACTAGATCGCTACTACGATGATGATGATGATAGTGGTTGGTGGTGGTGGTGGTGGTGATGGTGATGATAGGGGGGAGAGAGACAGCCGGAGAAACCAAGGTTACTCTAAAACGAGATGCTCTTATAACACGACACAAGGCATCACTGGTATCAAGATAGCTTCTAAAACGGCGCCATCGTACACTCGCTGATGATAACTTGGGGTGGTATCGACCAATCACAGCCCGCCTCTAATTTACTCCCACTTGCAGTAAGTGTCACCAGCAATCGCAGTTGAAAGAAGCCGCGCGATTGGACAATTAATCCTCGAGTTGACGTCCCAACTTCTCCAAGCGATGCGCTGCCCAGCAAGCTCCCTCCGACAATGCGAAACCAACCGGGGTGAGTGCGCCGCAATAATCTGTGCTGGATAGGTCGCGAGTAATTAGGCGTTTTAATTACGTGTTGACACGGTACTAATAAAACCACAAGGTTCCATTGATCTTGGGGTTAATAATGGTATTTATCTTATTGGAAGGCCGAGCACTCGGGCAAACATCGGGGTTTGCAACCGTTTTTGATGCCGCTGCGTTTACTTTTGTGATTTCTGTATGGCTGCCATATACGGTACCCGAAGACCACGGGCTGGCTGTGCAGTCAGAGCCCATCGCTGTTCAAGTAATCGGACAATCTGTCTTTTTCACACCTATCATCCTATATCTGGACCGCTGTTGCTCGTGATTAAGTAACGGGGTGCGTTGGTTAAAAAGAGAAGTCAAACACCCGCCATCTTAGATTTTGCGGTGTGAGTTTTCAAACCACGATTCCCGGAACGATAAATGGTGTCACCCCTCACCACTTACTGCATGCGCCGTGAAACTGCTATAAGTATAATTCATTCGAGCAATTTCATTTCTAGCTTCGGAAACGCGATCATGAATAAGCACAAATGTGTGATGTAAACCAGTTCAAAATCAACAATAACCAGTGAATCAGAATGAAATACAAACAGAATTTAATCAACGGTATGAAACAACAACTGGTAAAATGCCAGATGAATTAAAAGCTAAGTGATTGGTTAACACATTATTTTGATACCTTATGACTAAGTGACAGATGGTACCCCCATGACAATAATATTTCAACTTTATTTTAACATGATTTGCTGAATTGAATGTTTCTCTTACTACTAACAAGGTGCACACTATTAAGAAAAGAAAACATGAATCATAAATCATAATGGTTATTAAAAATAGCTATCATTGAAATGCGATTACTCAATATCTCATAGTTCAGCTGTTTAAGGGAAAGTACAGTTTTGGTAAGGCTGACTGAGCTTTAGTAACCAAAACCTGCATAATAACACTACAAACTAATAGTTATAATTCCACCATGCTCGAAAGGTACAGAAAATTACAAACGACTAAGTAAAAAGCCTGTTACCATTCAAAAAGAGCCATTCAAACACAAGAGGGCGCTCTCTAAAAAAAGCATTGGTTTCAACCATTTTTCATACAAAATTATGCATGTGATTTTTTGTTGAAATAATGATTAAATAGAGAGATCATCAACAACTATTTAAAAACATCTTTTGACAATATGAAAACGTGTAAGCATTTTTTTTTTTTTTTTAAATCATCGAATAAATCTTGGCCCCAGATTTATTCCGATCGGATACATTTATTGAACCGATTTTGATTAAACAAGTTTACTCAGTCATTAAAATTGTATGCTCTTTCAAATTTTACACGCAGTTTTCACTAACTCACAAACAAATTATATCGTGCAGCGCCCTCTATACCAATACTGAACTTCCCCTTTAATAATACATGTCCACTGCTTTCAATTGGACCAGATTATATCAAGATAAAGCTTTGAAAAAAATTACTTATATCTATAATATTGATAACAAATAAAACATAAAAATAATAAAAATCAATAGTAATAGTAATAGTAAGAATGATAACAAAATAGCAAATAATAATACCCACATGTAATATCATTGCAATTCTCACAATGATAATAATGATGGTAATACAAATAATCAAAATCATATCATCATCATCATCGTCATCGTCGTCATCGTCATCATAGCCGTCGTCATCATTGTCATAGTTGTCCTCGTCATCCTCATCATCATCATCATCATCATCATCATCATCATAACATTTATAATAGCAGTAACATGGGCATGCAATTAAAGCTAATGAATAACGTTGAGAAACTACTGTAAAAGTCAATATGCCATCCAGGCAATGTACTGAACAAAAACAGGTGAGTGACCCTTTACACAGGGTTTCTTATCGTTAATTTGTTTGATCATGTTGATTGGCATACCGAGAAGTATGCAATGGTGGTTTGAAAATGGGTAAATCCTAGATGCATGGGTGATCCTCATGCGACAGGGAATTACTATGGGTGCATAGACTTTAGGGGAATACATGACGGACATGAATTTTGAATTTGAATTAATTTCCATATTTCACAAATTATCATTTTTTTAACAAGTAAATAATTATACAAATAAACAATATATTCATAAACAAAATACAATATAAAATACATAGAAGACTAATATACAATAAATATTACATAATCAATCAATAATTTGTTTGTAACATAACATGAAATATGGGGGAACCAAAACGAAGCAAACCGTGTAAAATATTTGGTTCCCAGGTGTAATTGTGTCTTATCAAAATTGAAAGAAAATAAGAAAATAAGAGAAGGTGCCATGCCAAATAACAATGATTTTTAAATCACTAAAGACATGGAAATAAAAGACGATGAATGGATGTGCATTTTAGGGGTACAAATCTAAAATATTACATGTATTTACTAGCATGTAAACATTGAATATATACAGTAGATTAAATATTAATGAGTTCGTAAAGATATTGCAAGATATTATTCCTTAAGACATAGTAGACACTTATGTTTGGCGTATATAGTGTGGTTCGACAGATTGTAGGGCACGTGAATTATTTGGGGCACACTGTATATTTGTAACACGCTGTTTTCTTTTGTAATTGTTTTTTTTTTCTTCAAATTATTCGGGGGCACGTACCCCCATGCTCACCCCCCCCCCCCCCCCCCCTCCACCAACCACCGTATTACAGTCATAATTATAGTAGTAACCAGTGAGTCCAATATAATAAGCCGGTGTGATGATAGTAAGTATAGGCCATCACGAGCATTGAAAATAGTTTCAGGGACGAACAACCATCACAAGAGACTTTCTAGCTCGGTTGGCAGACCACCGGTCAAGCAATCCGGAGGTCGACATCGGGGTCAAATACCGTGGAATCTCTATTTCCGTTGCTCATTTATATTATATATTTTTGGTCAGTTTCTCAATCTTTGAAAAAATATGTATATTATATATAATATGATGCTTAGTTCAAAAGTGAATAATAGTGTTTCAACCTAGGCACGTTAGTATACGGAGTTAACATGGTTAAGAGGTGTGTAAACATTGTTCCATTAATAGCCATGTTTATTTATTCATCTCAATTTTGTTTCTACCAGGGTAGTTTTATCGGTTATACAATTTATATTTAAGGGTCCTGGGGTAATGGCGTTATGATATTATGTGACCCATTTTTACACAACATAAAATTCGTATATCCGGCATTTTGTTGAACAATAATACAAGGGAAATTGGTACTTGAAGAGAATAAAATGAGAAAATGGTATTGATACTATGTCATAAAATATCTATAAATCAACACTTTGATTGATTCTTATAAACATTCTTTCTGAATTTATTAAAAAACAGTTAAAATATAGGGGATCGAGGGGGAAATGTTTCTAATGTCTTGGGGACAGCTGGTGCAGGAAATAACATATATATTTCTTAATTTGTATAAATTTCTTTATTCATGTATTTGTACTGATTGTTTGTATTATAACTTATTCAATTAATTAATTTATTTATTTATTAGTCATTTACTAATTTATTCATTTATTTTTGTTGGTCAATTTATTTACTGATTTGTAAATAAATTACATATAATACATAACTTGTATAAATTAATGCATTCATTAATTTATTCCTTTATCCTATATTAAATTATTAGTTTTCTTTCCCAACTGCATATAAAGAATTGCAAAGAGGGGGGGGGGGGGGGGGGTAGTCCTCCCCTCTAGCTACACCAGTGCACTGCATTCAATTAATGACAGTTAAATGACGGACTATATTGCATCCGAAACGTCGTTTTTATAGTCAACTTTTACAGGTAATAACGCGGCGATGCGAAACTATTACGACTCGACTTTTATACACCCGTGATTCTTTTGCAAATACAATCGTGCGCGATTTTATCGAAGGAAAGCAGGTTTTAATGACTTGTTAATGACACGCCGCCTCCAATTAAAGAACCGAAACAGTTTACTGCCGGTTAAACAGCAAGGCAGTAAACGTGTACACTAACCTGTATAGTTTTACAGGAGTTTATT
>JBAMJV010014283.1:0-12401 GCA_037951105.1 Echinarachnius parma
TCTTCTTGATAAGGAGAAGCTGAATAGTGAAGATGATATCTCATGGGCTGCATATCACGCCTCAAAGCATGGGCGTCGATCACGGGGGAGATGTATTATTATCACCCCCCCCCCCCCCCCCCCCCCAATATTTCGGGTTCAAAAATATATAATAATATTAAAACAAAGGAGCATTGCCCCTCTTATTAATAATGTGAAAGTTGATACTAAAGTCTACTTTAAACCACATTTTCATAGTGCTAAACTGACCAAATCCAAAATCTTCCGGGGGCTGCGCCCCCTGGAACCCCATTAAGGTTATTTGACCCAGTCCCGCCCCTGTACTCATTGAATATTTTTGTTCAGGACTTCTCTCTATGCCCACTAAAATTGAGCTAACTATATAACTAACTATACAATAGATAACTGTATAGTCCTTCCCGTGCCAATGTTGGCACATAAGGCGGTGCCTATCTCCGATTCAATTAGCCCTAGGCCACACGTCTACTAAATCTAGCGAAAGCTACAGAAGGGGGCCAGTCCTCTGGTAACTTGTGTGATTAACTTTTTTCTTCTCCATTCTATAAATGCCGATTGCCTGGTTAGAAGGCAGAAGGTAGCATTGTAGCATTTTAAAAAGTCTTTGGTATGACCCAGTCTGGGTTCGAACCCGGGACGTCCCGTGCATGAGGCAGACACTCTAATCGCTACGCCATCATGCTCGGTATTTACATACAAATAACATCTTTATTTCTGGATATTACTGTACCCAAAGCTTCCGGGGGCTCCACCCCCTGGACCCCAATAAGATTCCCAATGTGGGTATCCCTTGACTGATTCTATTCATGGTTCCATCAGGATGCTTGTAATCTATGTATCTATCAGGCTAAAGTTCATCCATACTTGGACAAAGCCCTCCTCATAAATGCATGATGCTTGCAATGTCCACTTAATAATCTTCCAATTTTTAAACAGCTAAATCAAAAAGCAACCCCCCCCCCCCCCCCCCACCCCCCAGTCATAATAACCCGGGCACGCTGCTGGGTTGTCGCTTCGCTCCCTCGAAAAAATTGTCAAAATGACGTATCATCCCCGCAAATGGCAAGAAGAAATC
Source organism: Echinarachnius parma (assembly GCA_037951105.1). Classification (NCBI taxonomy): domain Eukaryota; kingdom Metazoa; phylum Echinodermata; class Echinoidea; order Clypeasteroida; family Echinarachniidae; genus Echinarachnius; species Echinarachnius parma. The sequence continues at coordinate 1,094 of JBAMJV010014283.1, forward strand.
GACGCCTATGCTTCAAAGCAACCGCAATAAAAGACCCACCAGCTAGATGTGCACTTCTACCCCTGTTCCATGACAAGTTTGCCATGCCAGCCATGATCAAGCATGTGATGGATGTCCAGAGAGAGGACAAATCCCAGTCACTACATTTGACCAACCACTTTGTGCTCTTGCAAAGTTTGTATAATAGAAATGGCCTGACACTCATGGTGAGAATGTGCATGTTGTTATGATATGTGGCTTACACACAGACATGGCCCTGTGGTGTACCCTTGGTGATCTTCTCGAGAGTTCCGGCTGGACAACATCATTAACAGAGGCGCAGGTAGCATCTGGTGGCACAGTAGACTCTTTCCTGAAAGCGGCTCACCTTACTCGAACCCGGCATGCTCATCAAGTCTTTCTCTTGACTTTGCATAATTTGCAGCAGGAGCTATATAGGCGTTCATTCTCAGCATATGCCCCAATCATGAACAATCAGCCACGGTGTGGAGAGATGACCTGCTGAGGAAGAGCCCTACTTTCATGTTCTGGGACCAGATTATGAAATATGAAACCCTCATTCTCATCTTCATCAGAGCTCACAGAGAGAAAAACTTTATGTGGAGGTCCTAGAAGAGCTGACCCCATTGTTCTTCGCATTGGACCATGCGAACTATTCCAGGTGAACGCCTGTCCACATCAGAGATAGGAATCAGAGAAGGAATTTGAGCAGCAGTTAAGTCAGGTTCCCCCCAAAACGTCAAACAAGTTTTCTTCGATCCCATTCGACCAGGCTCATGAGCAAGAGAACAAGATTGTGAAATGTGCAGGTGGCGCTATTGGACTCCTGGAAAACCCGCTGCTCTGAGACGATAGATGTTCTCCGGACCAGAGATGGCTAGAATGCTGAAAGAGTTCAAGGAAGAGTACTTCATAGAAGTGCGATGACAGAGAGAACTCTAGGGAAAGGCAGTGTAGAGTGGTCGGACTGATTGGGGACATGACGAATAATTTGATATTTTTAATAAATAACTGGCACACTCTAAATAACATTTCTATATTTCGAAGGACTTTTCCCTTATGGCTTCATTGTTTCTGGGGTACAGCGGCCCATCTCCTGCTGAAGGTCCCGGCCCCTGTCACTGAGTGACATAGGGGTTGGGGTGTGCCCCCAATAACTGTATAACAGGAAAAAAAAAGTGTTCTCATACATAACTTAAATAGAAATATGAAGTGTGCCCCCCTTAAATTATACTTGATGTGCCCCCCCCCCCCCCACCCTGAAACACACCCCAAAAAAGGTCACTGGTTTTTTATTTCAAAACCTTTACAAATTTCATTTTAGATCATCAAATGTAATTGAATTGTAAGTGTGTGAATCTGCACACTTATAATAATTTAGAGTAAAGAATAATGTGCATGTATACTTATAGTTTATAGTAAGCTCAGGTCCTCTTGTTTTGAGATTTTCTCTCATTTTGTTGTTTGTTCCCCTTAATCACCTCCACCTTTAACCTCTGGTCTGGGAGGAGGGTAGTCGCTCACCTTGGGGGTGCTGGGCAAGCTAGTGCGAGACGATTTATTGCATAATTTGGGTTGGTTTGTTTTTACTTTAGAAAGAGGGAATAGGTTGTGTTTTGGGAGAGGGAATGATTTCGGGGGGGGGGGGGGATATTTATGAGTTTAAACGCTAAACTTAGGGTGTGGCAATTCTCTGGTTGGATATATTGGTCAAGCAGACCATGAACATGCTCTCTTTCTACCGGGCCGACTTAGTGAGAGGTAGCCTATCCGATAGGCGTCTGAGCTTTCTGGCAAGTACTAATCGCGTTATGGAGACGAAAAACCGGTGATCTCAAACCCGATGCGCTGCACGCTCAAACTAGGCATATCGCGGTTAGTACACTGCCGGTAGAACCTGCCAGACAGCACGATGCCTATTAGATAGGCTAAGTGAGAGGATGCTTCTGTATTCTTGCTCCTTGAACGCCAGAAGGCCCAGGCAATATTTGTATCCCACATTTTGAATGGAGATTGGAGACTCAAATAAGTAGTACAATGTATTGTGCTACTCCAACGTAAACATGTGACTATATAATTGTACATCTCTTTGATAAGCACACATTATTTGATTGATAACACAGTTAATGACAACGATCGTGTCATTGACGCTTTGAGTGTGTATAGTGAATCCGTTGAGCATTGGATAACGTTTTGCGAAAATCACGTTAATATTGAGTTGGAGAGTTCAGAGCTGGAAGCTTATGTTTGTCGAGTTCGTCGTCCCCGTCATCATTGTCGTCGGCGTGAGAGCGTTGCCAGGGGTAGGGAGAAGCCATTGAATTGTGCTGGTGGTCGTGGGAAGGTTCGTCGTCCCCGTCGTCATCGTCGTCGTCGCGGGAGCGTGGTCGGGGTTAGGGAGAAGCCATTGAATCGCGCTGGTGGTTGCGGGACGCGTGTTGGTGTATGTAGCGAAAGGATAAGCCCTCATCGAATCGCGCTGGTGATCGCGGAACAACTGGAGACAACTAGAATAGGACTCGGTTCCCGATGTATCGTATATTATTAGGTTATATTGTGCCTTTGTGACGGTGACCGTGGTGTTGTTGAATAAACCTCTTGCCCGATGGTCACGCAATCTTATGCCTTATTGTGCCTCTTTTGATGCTTCATTGTTTTAGTTGTCTTATTTTGGGAAAACCAACCCTTACATAAAATTGGTAGTACGGATGGGGTTTCATCAAAATCTGGCAAGAGGTTTAACTTTTCTTTAGTTTATTTTATTTCTGTTTCATTGATTTTGTATTGATAATTGATGTATGAGGTATATGTGGCTATTTGAATTGGCTTAGCCTTGAGCAGAATTGTTTTGCCTGTTTATATTGTATTAGAGCAAGGTATACTTGTTGTTTTTGATAACTGTGATGTGTAGTTTTTAATGGTAATATTGTTTCTTTATAATGTATTGCGATCGCTAGATAGGATAGTAGATAGGGTATTAATGATGCGGGTCCGTGGCACGGTAAAATGGTTTCACGTTTAAAAGGGGTTTGGTTTTGCGGTAGTGTCTGGATTCGAGGAAGATGTGTTTATTCACTGGACCAGCATTGTATGAAATAATCCAGTAAACGACAAAAGAGTGTTGGGGATGGGGAGACAATTGAATTTGAGTTGGTTAAAGGTAACCAGGGGCTGAGAGGAGTGGAGGTTACTGGACCCAGGTGGACGAGGGTCCAGGGGAGCCGGCATGCCAGAGACCGGCATCGGCGACGCCGTGTACGTAACAGGCGACGTCGACGTCGGTCTAGCTCCCCAAGTCCAGTTATTCCCCCTCTCACCCTTCCATACCCCCTCCCCTTGTTGACCACCCATTTCCCCCCTCTCACCCTTCCATAGCCCCTCCCCTTGTTGACGCCCCACTTCCCCCCTCTCACCCCTCCATACCCCCTCCCCTTGTTGACCACCCATTTCCCCCCTCTCACCCTTTTATAGCCCCTCCCCTTGTTGACACACCATTTTCCCCCTCTCACCCCTCCATAGCCCCTCCCTGTGTGGACACCACATTTCCCCCCTCTCCTCCACTCGATAGTCTTTTGTCAAGACTTTCACGCTCTATGTATAATTATGTGAGCGGATCGAGCACCGTGAGCGAAACAAACAACCCGATCAAGCACGAGGCAGTTAGTCTCGCCATGGTCACGCTGACCCCACGCGAAGTGGTTAAGATAGAGGGAGGGCCGATTATTTTGAGTCGGGAGTGGCTCGCAGAAGAGATTGCGAGAGCACAAATAGAACTATTCGTTTGACACTTTAATGTTAATGGGGATTGAAATCAGTTGATACATGTAGTTAATGTTAGTATTGTTTGTGTGGTTTGTTTTGGTTGTACATTATAATAAAAAAAGTGTTTTTTCATTGTATGTTTATGGTTTTTAGCATTAAGTGCTACACCCGCTTATTAGCGGTGCTTGTGTAAACTATTTCGTTTATGCATAGATGTATATAAGGAGTTTGGTAGATAGAAGTATTTGTATGTAAAGCCGATAGTTGGAAGGCTTGGGTTGAAACAAAGAAGTTGATATTGATGGTCACATAATATGCGTTGTGTGAACTAGGACTCGAAATCTCGATTCATATTAAGGTATGCAACCCTACTGGGGCTACCTGGTTGATGTAATGAGATTGTTCCGGGTATTTTCCCGTCATGAAGAATTGATGGTTATATAAGGCAGTTTTGTGGACTAGGATTCGAAATCTCGATTTATATTCAGGTATGTGACCCTACTGGCGCTAGCTGGGGGAGGTAATGAGATTATCCCGGGTATTTTCCCATTAGAAGGATAGAAATCAGGAATCATAGGGAAGTGTTTGAGAGTTGAGGACGGTATTATAGATCTCGTCATATAAAATGTATATATGAGGTTGTATTTTCAATTTTAACCCTTGTTCTTACTTGAATAGGATCGGCATTTAGCATGCTGGTTTGATTATGGGTACTATATGAGAATTGAGGAAGGTATTGTCGAACTCGTCATATAATATGTGAGGTTGTATTTTTGATCTTATCCATTGTTCTTACTTGAATGTGATCAGCATTTAGCATGCTGGTTCGATTATGGGTACTGGATTAATTTACATTCCTCTCACATTTTAATTGATATTGTGTATAGCAATAAATGAGTTTGTTACAAATGGTTGTACTTGAAGCTCCTTGTTTGATGAGGTAAACATAATTTAGGGATAATGACGATCAATATTACGCATAATGATTTTGCTTGGGATGCTGTTTTGACTTTTGGGTAACATTTGTATGTTTCCTTGTTTATTTATATATAATCTCATTTAATGATATTAATTCGCATTTAATTTGTTTGACCAGTTGATTCTGGTGAAATGTTATTCCCCTGGAATGGAGTGGGGGTGTTCGGTTTATGTTATTGCATATATTGCATACTTTGGGTTGGTTTGTTTTTATGTTGCTATTTTAATCATACTTATTGCTTTTGTTAATCAAGATTTATGCCACGTTTTAAGCGATGAGGCAAAATCCCGTTTGTGCCACTTTTTGTATTTATCGTCGAAATTGTCATGAAGGTTTTAACAATGGAATAGTATTATTGCTGTAAATAGATAATTATGAGGAAAATACTGACCAAAATCTGCCAAAGCATCTTCCAGAATGATATATAATACTTAGTAACACATACACAAACACAACACACACATACACACACGTACATACATACACTAATGAGCGTGTGTGGTGTATGAATGGTGTGTTTGTGCATATACTACTGTAAAAGGTAAAATAAGTACTCGGAGAGACGAGAGTAAGTATATGACAACTGCTTGGTTTATCGTCGTAAGCTCAACTGATCATCCCAGCATGGTGCAACATGCTTGCTAAAGACCAAAACACATAACCAATATTCACTGCATTTAAGCCAGGTCTTGTTCATCATCCTTCTTCATGTTCTATTGTTTGCACCTCATGCTCTCCTCATCCTTGGTTCTAATTGGTTCTTTCATCCTTAGTCATGTGTTAGTTAAGTTGTTTCTGATTGGTTATTAAATGCAGTGAATATTGGTTATGTGTTTTGGTCTTTAGCAAGCATGTTGCACCATGCTGGGATGATCAGTTGAGCGTACGACGATTAAACCAAGCAGTTGTCATATACTTACTCTCGTCTCTCCGAGTACTTATTTTACCTTTTACATCACTACTTCATACACACATACACAAACATACATACACCCACACACACAAGCCAATGTGAGTGTGTGACATACGTACAAAACTAAAGTATGTGCGCGTGTATGCTTGTGTTCGTGTCTGTGTGTTTGTACGTGTGCTACTAAGTAATATATATCATATTAAAATATGCTTCAGTAATTTCTTCCATCTTTGTCCTCACAAAGTAATTGTTTTGTTGTTGAAACTTTCATGACAATTTCTTTGATGAATACGAAAAGTGGCACAAATGGGATATTGTCTTGCCGCACTAAACGTAGCATAACACTTGATTCACAAAAGTAAATGATATGATTTAAAAAGCAAAAGAAAGAGCTATCATTCTGCTTTAATATGATACCAAATACACATACATTTTCAACAAAGATCATACCTAGATAAAAAAGTTCTATCAAACTTGACGAAAGAAATAAGCATTTTCATAAATATCAGAAATACAATTTGGTATGATTACTACACATTTGTATCAAACTTATAATTCAATTCTATACATACAACAATTAAGGTAATGACAAATTATCTTAAATAAAACAAATAAATAAAACTGAAAATTACAATATAAAATATACAACTTAATGGGATAAAGTTATCAAAATTAATAGGGTTAAATTACTCATTGCAATCCAGGTTTATATAGGCCTAGCCCAGAAAAAAGCAGCACGGTTGATTTTTAATTTCTGCATGTCAGAAATTCCTTATTAGCCTTATCTGTTAGCTAGTGTATTTTATGCTGAAGAAAATGAAACACACAAAGATATTGGTTAAGCCTTGGTAACACATGCCCTTACGAATGCTGTACGAGCATCTTTTATACTATATTGCAGCCATACAAAATCAATCGTACGTACAATGTTCGTAAAGGGATTTGTGACCATGGCTGTAAATAGTTTTGCTTACACATATCTGCTAACAATAATAAGAAATAAGTAATGATTCTGTTGGAAATCCGTAATACTTGCATGTTTTGCATGGAACTACATGGTGTTTCTATTAACAAAAATTAGTAATCTTCAGTGAATAAGTAACCAAAGTACCAAACCAGACAAATCTGACGATGGAATTAATACTGAATACTAAGAATTAGTAATAGTTGGTAGCTATGATACTTCTTCAGTCAAATTACATCACTTTTGCAAATTGTTGTACATGCATTTACAGCTGGGAAACCAGTTTTCATTCAAAGGCAACTGCATCCGAACGGACACTTTTTCACAGCTAGGTAAGCACCAAGCACGCCGTCCAAACTCTGTGGTCGGCTTGTGACTTACGTGAAACACTATAATTTGTTTAAACTCCTTTTGCTAAAGAAGCGTAGAAGCAAAACTGCTCAACCAACATTGATGATCTTGGGTGTCATTTTCTGAAAAAAGCATTTCTTTTTAGATAAGAAATACTCTTGTGACATGAATATATCAAAACTCTTGTGACCCGTTTTTGGAGGTCACCTTGCATAACTAAAAAATTTACATTTCATAAATACTGATTTTATACATTAAATTATGATTACTGCACATTTAAATCAAACTCATAATTCATTGTTCAAAACTGCGAATTGACTGTAAATTCTTACTGGAGTAACAAGAAAATTTTAGAAAATAATCAGCAGTATGGTACATAATATGAGAGAAGATGTAATAGAAACAAATAATAATTAGGAAAAAAAATCATTGTTAAATTGAAAGTAAAGGGGGCAGTATAATACCAGCAATGATATTGTCTTAATTATACATTCCATAGTTGGTACTTGGTAACAGCTACTCAGGAGAATTGTAAAGGTTTCATTGTAAAAGGCGTAGGCAGAGTGATATTGAAGACAAACATAAGAAATAAAGAAAAATAGATATAACTGGCTTACTGCATGGCAATATTAATATTGTATTACAATTATTATACTCATTATTATTACTCATGGATTGCAAACATCTCATTTTACATGCAAGCCGAAGGCAAAAATGGGAACACATGTCTAACTAGTTTCCTTGTAAGCATTGTAATAATATTACTTCACATCATTATGCATATAAGAATAAATCACAAACTTCACCGTGCCAATCATGCTATTGACATCACAATAGGTTACATTATACACAGTAAACATAAAACAAAACAACGAAAATAACAAGAACCTTTTTCATACCGAGTTCATGATACAATTGTTATTTTCTCTGAGTCTTCTTAAATCATGTCAAAGACCCATAGTCTTCCAAAGTTTTCGTTCTCTGACTGTGACAGTCCAAAATGTTATTAAGAAGACTCAACAGTCAACATCAGTTTTTCCTGACATAATAGTTGTTTGCAGTGGTAATGTTCAAACTAAAATTATGGAATCACTGTTCTTCAAGATTTGTCACAGTTCGCTATCCATAATTGGACTAAAAACAAACACTGTTCTCCACTGCACATAAGTTCTGCAAAAACAAAGCAGATTACAGTTTCTCAAAGTTACTTCAAAATCGGCTTCTTTCGCTTTTTGAAGTTCCGCTCAACCAGCGTACTGAACGTCAGCACACTGACCAAAGAGTCCATGTTCCGATAACACCGACGATGTCGAGTCGCTCCTCGTCGTCCACAACGATAACGCTTGAAACGTCCAACCTGGCGTTCGCGTACACTCTTGCGACGTGCTCGCGATCTGCAACCTTCAACAGATGATCTCCGTCCGGCCCATCGTTGACTCCACGATCTCCTCCGATGACCAGGCTCCACCTGTCGACTACGCTGTCGTTCACCATCTCTCCGACAAAACTCTGGCAGACGTCGCTTGCGATTAACAGGCTATCCTGCCTTTCGACGTCGCTGACGTCCATCCCAATGACGCTCACCTTCATACCACCAACGCCCACCTTCCCTTCGATGTCGCTGACCTCCATTTCGGCGAGGAAGACAGCGCAGATAGCGGCACCTCCCTCCGTGAAGTCCCTCACCTCGCCACGGATGTTGCTGCTTACGATGCTCCCCACCTCGACTCCGATGGCGACCACCTTGCCGAGGACATCGTTGACCGCCACACCAACTCTCTAGCTGCAGCAAGGGCACCCTCTGGAACCGCAGTCCCTCTGCTCCCACAGACATCTCACGCACCTTCCCCGGCGTTGCTTCGCAGACTGGCTCAGCCACGTCTCCCTCTGCATCATATGAGTACGCTGTCGTTCACCATCTCTCCGACAAAACTCTGGCAGTCGTCGCTTGCGATTAACAGGCTCTCCTGCCTTTCGACGTCGCTGACGTCCATCCCAATGACGCTCACCTTCATACCGCCAACGCTCACCTTCCCTTCGATGTCGCTAACCTCCATTTCGGCGAGGAAGACAGCGCAGATAGCGGCATGCACCTCCCTCCGTGAAGTCCCTCACCTTGCCACGGATGTTGCTGCTTACGATGCTCGCCACCTCGACACCGATGACGACCACCTTGCCGAGGACATCGTTGACCGCCACACCAACTCTCCAGCTGCAGCAAGGGCACCCTCTGGAACCGCAGTCCCTCTGCTCCCGCAGACATCTCACGCACCTTTCATGGCGTTGCTTCGCAGACTGGCTTCAGCCACGTCTCCCTCTGCATCCTATGATACAAATGTGAGAACGAAAAGTATGAATAAAAATTGTGAGAACGAAAAGTAATCTTTTCACGATACATATGGAGGCCTGACAGGTTCAATAAGTACAATAGAAGACGTTTACGATTCTAAATATTTGCTCATAATCTAATGATTATTTACAAGGGATTGCAAACAAAAAAAGAAGAAAATATCTGTTGATTATTGTTAGTATCATGAGTTGCACCACCTAGTCTTATCCAACAAAGAAAACGGACCCTTTAATAGGGGGCCATATTATGACGGCGATGGCCAACGGTCGGCGAGATGGACGATGAATGCACAATCTTCTCCGCTCGCGCTCCTGCTCCATGAAAGTGAGGCCAACACCCAGCTAGCCACCTGACGTTGGGCCGATGTCGGAAAATGACCTTATGCCAATATAGCACAAAAAATGACGTCGTGACGATGTTGGGCTGGCGGACATTTTAACCTCGAGCCAACGGCGATATGCCGACATCCGGCAACCAAATTCCGACATCGGCACAACGTCAGGTGGCTAGCTGGGCAGCTCCTCCTCGAACTCATCGCCAACAGATCGATGACAACCAAGAGCCACCACACGCCGAACTTAGCCATGCTGGACACCATGACCAACATTTACATCGATCTCTTAGTCGTCAATCCATGTATTAGGAGACTTGGCTCATACATGTAATACGACCCTTCGGGCGCATAAAAACTAATGAGAGTTATGCCACCAAATCAAGACCATTTTTTTATTTTACACATTTCTGCTTTATTGTAACAAAAGAGTATTATCAGTGAATCTAAACACAACACAAAAGTTCCCCCTAATTCTAAAACAAGTCCTTGTAATTTCAAAACCTGGCATTTCACAAACTGCTATCAAGTATCAGGCACACATGTTGCTGTAATATCAGCTACATTTCGTGAGAAATTGAAGGAAAGTCATCTCTTTATGGTAAGTCTTAAGACAAAGTGTGCACATGCATCATCCAAATCTGCTGAATATTCTAGACAATGTGAGTAAAATTTCAATAATTTCAGTGCTTTTCTATCTTTTGATAAAATTGTTAAATATTAGCCATTCGATGAGTAGTTTATTGCAAGTCTACAATTTTACAAACATGAACAGTGTTACTGTTAGCGCTGCCCGCGGCCGGACTGCAGCGACTGGCACAGGCCAGCCCAGGGTACGCGTATACGGTGGTTGCATGCATTGCATGCAGACTGCAGTCTGTCATGTAATCCGAAGCGCTACGCCGGCGTTACGGTTGTTCGCAGTTAGGCCCATAGGCGCCGGAAGTGGGGGGGGGGGGGGGGGGGGGGGGGGGGCAGGGGGGCGGCGCCGCCCCCCCCCCCCCCCCAATCTAAAAAGTTTTGCCCCCAAAAAGCCCCCCCCCCCTCAAAAAAAAAAAGTAAACAAAGAAAAGAAAGAAAGAAAGAAAAGGGAAAAGAAAAAATTATATGTATCAGCCAATACTTGTTAATTCCAACGTTTACAAACTTAGTTATGGGCAAGTCCAAGCTATTTTGTAGCTGTAACGCGCGGGACATCAGAGCGAAAAAGAGAGCTTCCTCTTATAAGAAATATTGAAACACCAATTTTAGATGCTTAAGATGCTTTAGAGCAAATTCTATCAAACGCCAAAAAAAAAAATGAAATCCCCCATGCATTATAATTTATGCGACTTTTTGCTAGCGTAACGCGCGGGACCAGAGAAAGTTGGTATTTTTAAACTTTGACATTTGAATGTGAATTCCCCTGAATTTATATACAATATCGAAACATGCTTGTTATGGTCTTAATGTACATCTTGTGTTCTACCAGAATATGAAATTTCATCATCTCAAAACTTGTTTCACACAGGGTCAATAAAAAAAGAATGTATTGTAACGCGCGGGACGTGTAACAGCGCGGACATTTTCTACCATGCGTTTTACATAGGCCCACCCCCCCCCCCCCCCCCCCCAATTTGCCCTTATTATAGATATATCAATAATTTGTGCTTTGAAAA
>JBAMJV010014284.1:0-16382 GCA_037951105.1 Echinarachnius parma
TGAGCATGATGTTGGGCCATTGTCGGAAAATGACGTTATGCCAATATATCACAAAAATGACGTCGTGACGATGTTGGGCTGGCGGACATTTTAACCACGAGCCAACGGCGATATGCCGACATCCGGCAACCAAATTCCGACATCGGCCCAACATCAGGTGGCTAGCTGGGTACATATTGAAATGTAATCATGAAATCTAAAAAAAAGAAGTTATAACTATCCAACCGTAGTTCCTAAAGGTCAATTTTTTCAGGAATATGTTTATGGAACATCCATACATACACTTAAGTCATGACGGATTGAAATGTAATCATGAACAAACCCATAATTAAGTTCCTAAGGGTTAAACTTTTCAGGAATATGTTTATAGGACATCCATTGTCATCAACAATGCCATACGTAATTTCAATTTCGAGGTAAAGGCAGAAACTAGATAGGGGGTGGGGGTACAATTGTGTGTGACCTGATTATTTAAGGAAAGTAATAATCATTATTTTAATATACTCGTATTTCAATAAAAGATTTTATAAATCTTTTGAATATTTAGGAGACACAGTCATTGTCATCAACGAGGACAAACGTAATTTCAGTGTCCAATTAAATGCCGAACAATGAAATCATGTAGGAAATCAAATATTAAGGCATCATATCGCTATTCAACGGGGTTCCATCGTGTAATATAGGATTTCTCGGTCAATTTCGTAAGTTGGCCACACGAATTCATTTTGTGTGCATTCTATTTCGCCGATTTTGTAACCGCAGCTGTATTTTGTAGTTCAAATTCGTTTTTTAACATTTGAATTCATTCGAAAACATTTTATTTGCATTCGATTTAAAACGTGTTTCTATTTCGTAAAATTGTCATTCAATTTAAAGCGAGAAAATTAGTGATTACGTAATACTGTCTTCCATGAATTCCGTTGGTGAAATTGAATGCTAATAGCGTGCTTTTTTTAATTGAATGCTATACGTGCTAAACCACTTGACCGAAGAGCTAAATAGAATGAAGGAAATACTATTTTGAACGACAGGAATTGTAAGCTTCGGCTTAATTTCGCGAATTTGAATGAACCGCATATCAATACGAATGAAAAATTCGAAATTGGCCGAGAAAACCTATACTTACCCGGTATGTTATGATATTCAGGACACACATATCGTCAGCATTATTCCAAATTAAAAAGGATAATATTCTTTTTAAGGGTAACCCTTTTCTCTCCCAATCAAGAGGTATATAGGGAGACAGCAGGGGGCAAGATTTTTCCCAAGGCAGAATTTAACCATTAACTATACTGTATACACCAATATCAATACCATAGCCACACCCAATCACCCCCAATTCTTTGACTACGTCAATGACACTGTACGTAATCATGCCGTGTATTGGTTACACCATGGACCATGGTTACACCGAACACAACTCTAGATAATTTTCAGGACCACCCGCTGACAAAATCATTCGCAAAGAAAGGGCAACACAAAAAGCATTGCAGCCCACTTTCCAGTATAACTTATTAAAAATTGTAACCGGTGGGCGTATAGCCAAGGACAATCAAGGCGAATGCAACAAGGATAAATGGCTCAATATTTACAATCAGGCGGAACAATGGAACAATATGCAACCAGAGGTATATATAACTCTAATAATTCATGATCACAAATACATGAAATACGGTAGGGGGTGCATGGGATAAGGTTTATTTTGAGAAAGGGGGAAAGGGAGGCGGGTGAATGAAAGATTTGTTGTTTTATGATAATTTTGTTCTTTTCATTTTCCAAACCAAATGAGGTGGAGCAAAGCTACTACATGGTGATGAATGTTTGACATGTCACATGTATACATGTATTCTGGTTCTCTCTTTATTTACTTACTAAGAACGGGCCCCGTGACCAGTGGCGTAATGAGCAAAACTTTTGGGGGGCCTAAACCAAATCCACATCACCACCGGATATTGCGAGGGAGCGAAGCGACTGAGCGGGGGGGAGGGTGTGGAGGGGGTGTCCCCCTCCCACGGGAGCTTTTACATTTTTTAACTTGAAACTATGCAATCTGGTGCATACCTATAAGGAAATTCTAACTTGACGACATGTACTAATGTGCGTTAGTGCGCCATCATCGTCATGATTCTTCCAACCAGAAGAGGTTATGATTGATTCATGAAGAAAAACAAAAATGCACCCCAAAATAATATTCGCAAAGTGACATATTCAGTTCAAACAGTGCATCAAAAGCATTATTTTATGACAAAACAACATGAACATTGTATTCCAGACGTATACAAGACCGATTCCCGAGGAAGCGAAACAATACCGAGAGGGGAAAGGGTGATGGGAGGGTGTGATGGTAGGTGGGTGCACGGTACAAATTATGCAATCTGGTGCATACTTGGGAAGGAAATTTGACTTGACATGAAGTAAATCTGAGTTTTCTTGTTTAAAGAAATACTCTTTTTTTTCAATCACTGTTATAGAATTAGATAAAAGCCATGATTTAAATTTATTGGGGGGGGGGGGGGCAACAGGAAACAGGAATCTAAGGATTGGGGTTGTCTCAAAACGGGACTCTTATGAGCGGGGGTGTGCCACAAAACGGGGGTCTTATGAGCTCGGCCAACTTAAAAACGAGGGTCTATAAGGAGCGGGGTTGTCTCAAAATGGGGGTCAAAGGAGTGGGGTTATCTATAAATGAGACCGTTAGGAGCGGCTCTTTTTATGAAAATGAGACCCTGAGGAGGGGTGATGGGCGGCGATCTGCCTTTTTTTTCTAAAAATGAGACCCTTAAGAGCGGCGGTCGATGAAAATGGGAACCTTAGGAGCGGCGGTTGATGAAAATGATATTCTATAAGGAGCGGCCGGCTCGGCTCTGAAAAAGGGGGTCATTGGAGCGGCACATATCTGTATTGCACATATACACGAGTACCCCCCCCCCCCCCTCCCCCGGGTGACTGATCTAAAGTACACAGAAACAAAACATGTGTGGCCCTTCACGAAAATGTACCTTATCTTTCAAATTTCGCAAACATTTAATGACATTTGCCCCTTTTAGTTCTATTTTCTGCGAACATATTCATGATATATCCTTCGTTTTTTGTCCACGCTTTTTTTTTTCTCGCGAACACACACGAAATTAACCCCCCTTTTCACGTGTTTCGCGAAAGTGTGAACGATCATGCGTATACACAGTCGATATGAAGAGAAACCACCGGGTCCATGCTGTTCAAAAAGGGCAGGGTCGTGATCACTAGTCTCTTTCAAGACCCATACATATTACACCCTTCATGTAAATGCCGCCAGCTGTACGGTACAATATAGATGGAATGTGCGATTTGATATACGATTTTAAATGCTATGGTCCGTATACAAAACTACGTTCCAAATGCCATTGTTGCGATACGTGCGTGATGTACTGTAGTATATACATAGCAATAACATTTAATGTGGTTCATATTTATTTGCAACGGAAATGTCTCTATAGTAATATCAATCATCAATTACTACCTTATTTAATGAAATACTTATAATGCAATTTCCTACGCTTCTCAATATGGCTCGATATTAGGACGATCCTGGCCTGCCAGTCTCTTTACCAACTTTTCACTTGAACTCGCTACGTGTCCTGTATATTATTTATGGCAACGCTTTGGCCTTGTACATGTATGTGTAATCATCAGTTATGATTTACATAATTTAAATTTGCTTCAAACATTTTGTAATTTTTGCCTTCATGCGAGCTGAAGGACATGATTTATATTACAAAAGTGACAAATATCCCAAAAATAAGTTGTTACAGAAATATTCTGCGCTAGCAACTGGGACCGAAGTGATCATATTGCCTACCAGTCCCGCAACCATCGGAGCCGTATACAGAAGCCAGGAATATAAGAATTTATATCATTTACGTGTTAATCTTCATAACAGTATTTTGCAGTAATTGTTTCTTTAACAAATTGCGGCATTCGTCATGAAGATTTCACCCGTTGTTGCCTTGCTTACCTTCCAGGTCTATTTCTCACGGTTCGTGCAGGTATGTTCTTGTTAAAAAACATCATAATTTTGTTTACGATCATGATTACAGTTGTCATACTGATATAGTAATATTTCATAATAATATAGATTTTCCCGGCCAATTTCGTAAGGTTTCCAATCATATTAAAAGGCGGTTTATTCAAATTTGCGAAATTAAGCTGATGGCTTAAAACTCTCGTCCAAAATGTATTTCCTTCACTCTATTTAGCTCTTCGGTAAATTGATTTCGCATTTAGAGCATTCAATTAAAAAAGCAATCTATTAGCATTCAATTTACAATACACAATTCAAAATACACAAGCGTCATTTGATGCATTTGATTTTTACACATGGTCTTTCAAATTAAAACATTTTAATTCAAATTTGCCCAGCAACATAAACCTATTCAAACTATGTATTTTTTGTTTTTTCGTTGAAAGAAACTAAACTAATATATGAAATGTACTTTCAGTGGCGTAGCGTGGTCGGACTGATTGCCATGAATTGGGAGGCACACACATCATTTTGGGGCACACCCTATGTATATGAGATATGTTTTCACATTTTTCCCCCTTGAGTTTTCTACTCGTGCAATATGATCCTAGCGAATGCAACATTTCTGATATACCACTCAAGGCCAGTAAATATTATATACCATCTTAAAGGTAAGGAATTCTACTATAGTGTCATGGGGAAATCAGCACCATCATTTTCCTGACGTTTTGGTCGTTTTGTGGTGAAGGGTCATATATGTGATATGCATTTACGATGAATTTCACCATTCAAATTTAATTATAAAAAGCATCTTTTTTACCTAAAACAGAGGTGTGGGGCAATTTAATTTTGTCATTTGATTTACTTTTTGTTACGACCAAACTCTGCAAAATCTCATTTGTATAGGTTTTCCCGTCCAATTTCGTCAAATAGCACTCAAATGGTCATTAATAGCACACAATTTAGAACTAAATTGAATGAAGATCAGGATCGTGTTTCAATTAGCAAATAATTTCTTTGAATTTGATTGTTGGACTGTGCGAATGCCAACTTGTGTCAACCAAATTGAAATAACACCACTCAACTTAAAAAAATACGGTGAAGAGCATTCGATTTCGTCTACAAAGGTAAAATGTAGGCGAATACGTTCCATTTCGTCTAAGGGCGAACATATGAATGGAATGTGCGCGAAACCTTTTGATCAATTTTTTTTTTTCGAGCGAGTAGCTTCATAGAAAGCAATACAATGAAGCTACTCGCTCGAAAATAAGTACCATGTGGAAAATGGAAATAAAATCAAAATATTAAACAAGTGTATGAAATAACATTACATTACACTTACCAGTTAAAATTTGAAAATGTGAACAATAATTAGCAGTGTTTATCTGAAAAGAAGATTAGAATAAGTCTTATAAATTAATACAGAATAAAGAAAATATAGATTAAGCAATTACCTACAAAACCAGCAAAAAAACCTGCCTTGGGTGAGGGTGGGGCTGGGGAGTGATGGAATAATGGTAAAGGAAAGTAAATTTCCACCCCCTCCCTCCCCCCCCCCCCCCCCCCCCCCCCCCCCCGCCTTCATAATGCGTCATACTGTATGTTCCGATCGTTCTTATTTGAATGCTAGATGTGCTAAGAAGCCCGCCTGAAAATGAAATAGAAAACCCAAATCGGTCCGAAATCTAAGGTCAAGCAAACTGGCACGAATTTGAATGACGGATGTTTATTGCTAACATTCTGACCAATTTGAATACGTTGTCGTTGCAAACTGAATGCAATTTGACGAAGATGAATGTCGTGGATTGTAAAATTGAACAGTGTAAACAGCAGGTTTACAAAAATCACTCGAACATGAATGACATAATAATGAATATGCCTGCTATTTTGACGAATTTGGCCGGGAAAAACTATATTAAGTTCGATGATGCCCTTACATTTATCTTCATTTAACTGTTCTAAGTCACATTATGAATTAAACAAAATATGACGTGTCATGAATATTCTATGTTTGTTTATGCTCATTAACATGTATATGGTTCAGTGTATGTTCAGTTTGTGCTGCTTTTGAAACAGACCTTGCTGTGGTTGATTGGCCGTGATAAGTCATGCATGAATGATCATATCTTCTTTGTATGTTTAGTAAACATAGTGTGTGTTTATTCGTAGATCGACTGTCATCAGTACTATGTTTAAAGTATTAAATTATCGATACCATAGTATGGAAACAGTTAGTTTAAGTTTTAATTATTAGCAAGACGCACTCTGTAAGTATGAATTAATCGTGTTATTTTAAGTGTCCATGCAAACTAAATACATGTTGACTTTTGTTTATCTGAATTATTGCACACATCAAATATTTGTAAACTGTTTGACCTAAATATGTTTTGCATATTTTTAAATTTCATTTTAGCAATTATTGTTTTTGATTTGCTAACTCCCACCTCTTAAAACACGGAGTGAAATTATGGTTATGACATCATCATGATCATCTGTCAATGTCAGCTATCATAGACGAGAGTACAGAAAGAACATGCTCATAATAGCTGTTATAACAATGGTTGAGCTATTGTAAAGGCCCAGTCCCATACTGACGATTTCCACGGCGAATCGCAACGATTTGACATTTGTCGAGAAAATCGCTTAGGTCGTGTTGCGTCGTGTTACATCGTATCGGTTCTTCCCCCAAAACCGTCGCGCATCGTGAAGAAAATCGTGAAAATCGCCGTCTTCAACTGTTCAAAACAATCGCCACGCCACGACGATTTTCACCCAAAATCATTGTATTTACCGTTGCATATTCGTGTCAAGTCGTTCCACATCGTTGCAATTCGTTGCGAGTCGTATCGCTTCGTTGTGAAGATCGCCGCTGTCCGTTTTTTAACTGATCATGGGCGTAGACATGGTAGAGACTTACGTAATACCTATTCATCACGAGGGGGGGGGGGGGGGGTGAATGAATAGATCATCCCCCTGTTGAAAGGTATCAATGACAGATCTACGCCCGTGGAACTGACTCAAACAAGTCAGATTGTTCATATGGTGCACTGGCCTATTGTTCTATAAAAAGAATGAAAGGAAATCGTCGCGACATGGCGATAGTTTTGAACAGTCCCAAAACATTCGTTGTGCTAACACGATTCATGGCGTTCTTCGCGATGCGCAACGGTTCGCAGAACGAATTACAACGACTCGCAACGAACTACAACGACTCGCGACGACTCAAGCGATTTTCTCCACGAATGATAATTCGTTGCGAGTCGCCGCAAAAATCGCCACTATGGGACCACAACTTTTTTTCTGCCACGATTTTCTACCGCAATGGTTAAAGACAAAAAGAAGGACGAGCTGACTCGTCGAACAACGACGAAGAACGAATATTCGTCTTGAGTCGCCGTACAATTCTTCCCAATTCGTTGTTAAATCGTGGCTAAATCGAGGCGATTCGTTCTAGTAAATCGTTGCGAGTCGTTGCGAGTCGCCGTGAAAATCGTCAGCATGGGACTGGGCCTTTACATAACAACTACGATTGAAATTGAAAGCGTGTGAGTAGGTACTGTATTCAAACATGTGATGTTAGCAGACGCTCAGCTTGGGCGAAGGTGCATTACACTTTTTTCTTCATCTTATTAGTAATGATGTCACGACCAGAATTCACCTCTGGATTTTTTTTTTAATAGATGGGGCTTAGCAAAATGATACAAAAGACAATTGGTAACATGTTTTAAAAACATACTTTCGCTTTAGTAATACTGAACGTTAGCAACCAAAACCTGCACAATAACATTACAAACTTATACATTAGTCATAACTCCACCATGCTCGGAAGGTATAACAGATAGCAAACGACTAAGAAAAAAACCTGCTACAATTCGAAAAGAGCCGTTAACAGGGCTCTCTCTAAACATGCATTGCTTTCAACCATTTTTTATGCAAAATTATGATATTTTGTTAAAATATTTAATGTTCGATTCCGTCATTCCGTCCACAATTTCGTTCTTTCGCAATCAAAATAAATCATTGTACCGATCATTTTTAGTCAAAGCTCATTCAATTTGGTCCGATCGCTCGTCATTGTGCAAAATTATACAAAAGACAATTGGTAACATGTTTTAAAAACATATCAAAGGGATAGATTCGTTTGAGTAATACTGAACTTTAGCAACCAAAACTTGCACAATAACATTACACACTTATACATTAGTTATTACTCAACCATGCCCGGAAGGAATAACAAATTACAAACGACTAAGAAAAAAGCCTGCTATCATTTAAAAAGAGCCGTCAACAGGGCGCTCTCTAAAAATGAATTGGTTTCAACCATTTTTTAAATACAAAAATTGTGCTTGTGCTGTTTTGTTAAAATAACTAATGTTCGATTCCGTCATTCCGCACACAATTTTTTTCTTTCGCAATCACATAAATCATTGTACCGATCATTTTAGCTAAAGCTTATTCATTTTAGTCCGATGGCCGTCATTGTGAATTCAATTTCCCTTTCAAATTCGTCAAGAAATGTAGAAAGCTGTATTTCATTCTTTGTTTCATCATTATTTCATTATTATCCTTTGTATAATTTAAACCCAATGTCTAAGTTTGTTTTTTGTCCAGGAAATTAATGGCTTGTTCAGAATTATCGAATTATTGTGAGGCCCCACAATTATTACAGATGTTAAAGTGATCCAGGTAAATTGTCTAACTCCACGAAAAATACTTGGAGCTTCCTCGTTTCTCTTATGCCGTGTTGTTTAGCTTATGGTAAGAGAAGAATAAAATAGGGTTAGATTTTTTCAAATGTCCCTTTAGTATGAATCATTGAAAATCATTATTTCAAAAGCGCTTGCTAACGCTTTTGATAAATAGTACAATTGCCGTAGCTGAACACGTCCGGCCAGCGCGCGTGGGAAACCTTCCCGACCCGACTGTTGAGCCGAGCGCGCACAAATTCCATGAATTCTGTACCGTCTGTATACACGGGTGCGGATATCGTCAAACGGATGATTATTACTGCGACAAATCTACGGCAGGCCATCAATATTCGGTGATAAAATATGAACTCAATATTCGTTTTTTCACTAGGTAAACAGTGTTCGTTTTCTTTCAAACTTTCACAAATCTTTCAATTGTATTTTACAATGATATTGATATAGGATTGAAGTCTCAAATGTCATTTTGTGCAATATCTGACACTTTACAGGGATCACTTTAATGTGCCTCCAAACACACATTTATTGCATGAATCAATGAATCAGACTTTTGGTAAATTATCGTTTCTCTTAATTGCTATATCGAAATAAATTGTATTGTGATGGGTTTATCGTTTCATAAATGCTTATTTTTTTAATTATTCATTTTTAAATGACTTGTATGAGCTACAATATGGAAATACATATGAACTATATGACAACCAAACTGCATTAGGAATTTGAACGACTAAGTTCTTGAAATAGAATAATTAATGACGAATTCGAACTCCCAGTCGGGACGAATTCCGTTGCAAAACAACGAATTCGAATGAGCCATTTTTTAATTTCATGACCATTGATCAATTAGATTGGTAAATGACTAAATCGAATGTAGCAATTGAAGTTTCCAGACTTCTCGGGACGAGTTTGAAGTCAGCATTGTATGAATGTGATAGACGATAATTTAAAAATGGAGGGGAAATCCTGAATTTTAAAACCTAGCTCTTTTGTACAATTTGGAAAAAGTGTAAGCATTTTATATATTTATCAAAATCATAGAACAAACTTGGGGCGACAGGGTTAGTACGATTGGATACATTCTTTAATATGTCAGCTGTTTCTGAACCGATTTTGAAAATAAAGTTTATTCTATCAGTGAAATATGCTCTTTCAAATTTGCCACTCAGTTTTTCATTACCAAATTCTTTCTTGAAGCGCCCTCTATACAAAAACTTAACTACCCCTTTAAGATCGAATGGTTTATGAAAAACTGATGTGTACACTATACAGATACAGTCAACAGGCGATGGATTCACATGGCCTCCTTAAAGGGATCTAGTAACTTTGTTGACATGGTGCAAGAAGTGATGAGTAGTTGATACAATGTATATTGTTGCTGTCTGATATGTCCACTGGGTGTTGTATATAAACATATCAAGTTAAATGGATTTTATATGGCCAGGTAATGAGCAAAAATGAGCAAAAAGTGACATTCACCAACTCATTGCACTCTCTTTTTACACGGTTCTGACAATCCGTTGGATAATTTGACATCTGAACAGTTCAATCGCAAATATCTTTTCAACGAAAGGGAAATTCGAAAAACCGAAACCCGTCCATGCTTTTTTTGTTGATAAGAATACAACAAGGTATGAGGGAACCGCTAGAATTTCAATTGGATTTTGAGGATTTGGACAATGTTACTACGTCCCTTTAAGGAAGTATCCGCGATTTACACATCATCTGAATAGTTTCTAATAGATCTGATACATGAGGATACATTTGACAAACACGTAACATTTTAGATCGGAAAAACGATATCACTTTACGAGAATAAAAAATACCCCAATAAAAAAGAAATCCTCTATTTGAAGGAATAGTTGAGTTTTGGTATATAGGGCGCTACAGAAAAAAAAATGTGTGAGATAATGAAAAACTGAGTCACAAGTTTGAAAGAGCATACAGTTTTAATGAAACAATAAACTTAATTTGATTCAAATCGGTTCAGAAATGGCTGAAATATCCATAAACATAACCATTTGTAATACATGTGGGGCCCCACATTAATTCGGTAATTTTGAACCAGACGTAAACAATTTAGAAATGCTTCCAAATGAGGTCTTGAATTAACTAATATAATCACTGTTTCAACAAAAACATCACATGCACAATATTATGTGTAAGATGGTTGAAACCAATGGGTTTTAGAGAGCGCCTTCTTGAGTCTGAATGGCTCATTTGAATGATTACAGGCTTTTACTTTATTAGTCGTTTGTAATCATTTTATATTCCTTTCGAGCATGGTGGAGTTATAAATATAAGTTTGTTATGTAATGGTTCAGGTTTTGGTTACTAAAATACAGTTTGACCAAAACTGTACTTTCTTTACCAAAACTCAACTATCCCTTATATGTAATACGTTTTGGCCACTTTATGTGTTACTAAGCTGATCTATCATAATTTAACAAACATGCATGTTACAATATTCACGTAGAGTCCTTGGATAAACACAATTTCGTATACACTTTGAAAAACGCCCAAGACTAAAAATGAATGAATGCATCAGAAGTTTTCCGAATCTTGTTTATTTGGATAACTATTCTGTTCGCCGTTGTACATAGCAAACGTACTACAATTCGCAGTGATACATACACGCACTAGATATTGTAGCAGCCAATGACCTACACGTATTGTGTATTTATTTACAAATTGTGTTTCTTTACGAACTAATGCACTTTTATCCGTGTTTACAGCCTGCCACACTAATGCTGACATTGTAGGCAACTCATGTTACTTCGTGCACATGCCAGGTGGCCGGACAGCCATGCAAGCACTCAATTCCTGTCGGAACAACGGCATGGACCTGGCAGCCATATACGAGGACACTGCGCAGTTCAATATATTGATGTTATACCTAAATTCGGAAGGCCTGAGCTCGACGGCTGTAGTTTGGGCGATCAATGGATCGAATGCTGCCCCAATCGTAAGTCAATATACGAAGAAGACTACTGAGAGTCAATACAGGGTGGCCCAGAAATAACGGAACGGGGCACTTCCCAAAATAAAGTAACAAAATGAACATGTCCATCGGATAAGGTGTCCTTTCCAATGAACAACGATACCAAGAAAAGTAATTTTGGACGTGTAGTTTTTGTTTTAGGGCGCTTTGAGTGAGACCATGTCAGGTTCCTATTTTTGTCAATTTTTACCAAGTCAGTGTCTGATAAATTAGACTTACTGCCCGTCATACTAGTGACCAATTAAGCCCATTCTCTCGGCACCGCTCGGCCCACAGCTGAATGCACACTAACAATGGCGTGCGGAATAGTCGCGTGTTCAATGGTATGTAGGGCAATAAGTCTCATTTATCAGGCACTGACTTGGTGAAAATTGACAAAAATAGGAACCTGACATGGTCTCACTCAAATCGCCATTAAAAAACAAAAACTACACGTCCAAAAATACTTTTTAGGATTAAGGACTGTGTCAATAATGATGTCAATAGTCAAATTTTAATTCAATTTTCCCCGGCCCAGTCTTGACCAAAATATTCCATGTCATCTTCAGGTTTTCGCTACCCCCCCCCCCCCCCCCTCCCCCAACCCCACCACCACCATTTGCCGTTCAAAATTGACTTATCTGAAAGCTGTACATTTCTTCATGGGGCTCCATCCACTTGAGCTACGCCAGGGGCCCGAGGCATCTCCGTTCAACATATAGCTAACATTCAAAATATTCTAGGGGCTCCATCCCATGTGAACCCGCCAGGGGCCATAAGGACCTAGAAGATATGAATGGACCCTGTCCCAGGTGGCTCGCGGTTGTGCGTGTTCCTAGTTAGCGAAGTGTGAGCCCCTTCTAGAATTTCTGGCTACGCCACTAAAAATTCCCATACCCCCCCCCCCCCCCCCACCCTAAACAAATTGTATATCTTATGAAACTTGACCAATACACGTTTTGTCATGTTTTGATCAATATTTCATAGAATAAGCATAACTTGTTATGAGGGTTTGAGCGAAAATCCCACATGGCGCCCATTTTTTAAGATGGCCGCCAAAAAGGTACTTTTGATATAGAAACTTACTGGGTGGGCCAATTCTAATAATCTTGGTGTCGATTTATTTGTTTCTGGATATGCTGGAAGCGATTGTAGTATTTACGGACCTGGGGGGTATTCTGAAAAGCACATTTAACTTTTCATTTAAATATGCACTTAAGTCCATGATTTAATTGCACGCTGATTGAGTGGAAAATCGGTATTCTGAAAGCTCAATCAGCGTTCAATTAACTTCTGCGCGACTATCTTAAGCTCCTCCCACCTCATTAATATTCCATCCAATCAAATAGGCTGTTACAAGATTTTTACGCGCACTAACGCGCATGTGACCTCCTTCTTGGCATGGCCCTCTGCTCTCATCTCTAGCGTTGAAAATCACTCCATATTTGTTTTCACTGTGATAATTCTGAAATAAATTGTAACTATATCATCTAATGCCTGCATAGTCATTGTATCACACCTTTGATTGAAAGAAATATTACTTTGTAAATATTGTGTAATTTGTAGCTATGTTATTTTATTCAACGAGACATTTCCTGTAAGTCAATATCTTCAATACCCCTGTCTAGGATGAAAAGGTATTAATAACAAATCATTTCATTTTAATGTTAATTGCAGCAATATGAAATCAATCGACATGTCGGTAACTATAGGACATTTAATGATGAACATTTGCATGTTTCTGTTATTGAAATTAAACTTAATTAATTTGGATAAGATACATCCTTCAACAATTTTGTTTTCCTCCAAAATAAGTGGTTATAACTTCAATTTATGAAACCATGTACCCTAGGCCATGATGATGAAATCATCAGATTTTAACTTTACGCTGTTTTATAAAGGATACATTTAATATAAAAAGTGAATATTGTTTGCAAGTTTTGATATTTATATCATTCAAATGCCTCCAATATTTGTCTGATTGTATTTGTGAATTAAAAGTCCATCTAATAGATGCAACGTGTATAACAAAAAAGGTTATTATGATTTAGTTATCCCTAGAAGCAAATAATGTATACAATACTTGACTAATATCATTTTAGCATAATTTTCTTTCTTTTATTAAATAAAATACTTATGTTGTTATTATTGCTGTAATCAGATAATATTTGACATAATCACAATCTTGAATAATGTGAAGGAAATGAAATATAAACCGTTATGCAATAGAGGCATACACACTGATGCATTTTAATGGAATGGCGAAAATTCAACATAGCAGCCATTTTCCAAGATGGCCATCAAAAAGTGAATTTTGTTTAGGAAGTTTGAATTGGGTTGGCCGATTTAGATTATCTTGATGTCAATTTAGATGTTCTTGATGTGCTGAATACGATTGTGATACATACAGACATACAAAGTAGTAAAAATCCAACATGGCTGCCACTTTTTCAAGATGACCGCCTTAAAGCTACTTTTTTTTATATGAAATTGACTGAGTTGGTTGATTTGAATAATCTTGATGACGATTTATATGTTGTTTGATATGCTGAAAACGAATGTGCTACACACGGACCTACATACAATGGTGCACCTAAAGGATTGAGGGGCATTAGCTCTGTTTCTGTATTGAAATCATGAAAAGTAATTTGTTCTTGTCCGGATAGGCTGCTCCCTTATTAGGATTTCTTCACCCAAGATGCCCCCCCCCCCCCCCTATCTTACCTAGAACCCGGTCATACCTCTGGACCCCTTAAATACCCTACAAATGTATATTATCACAAGACATGTATGATTTGAATTATTATTAATGCAGAGTTCGTGTTCACTGTTCAGTATAAAAAACAGCATTTTATACATCAATATTCATTCACATGTTTAGATTAAACTACCGTCCCACCCCTCCTCAGTAGGCATATGGCTTGATACAGGCTACGCCATGGACCTTTATATAATGTATACTTAACAAAACTGTAGTGTTTTTGTGCAATTTTCAGTTACGGGTACAATATTACAGACTGGTGTCACACTAGATCAACTTAATCACTTTCCATTTCGAACCATTCAAGACGCATGATCTGTACGAGCAGAGTGAACATACTATTTTAGCAACATGGGCGTGTAATAGATCATTCAAGAAGTCTTCATCTTCTTTCTGCGGGACTCATTTCCTGGGATACGTTCATTAGCTTGCCCATGCTGTAATTTAAGTGGGGCTGACCTTTCACTGCTTGCTCATGGTGGTTGGTCCAATTTGGCAGTTTGTCTTTACATCCTGAAGGTTCCTCATACTCGAGAAAGTGATGAGCCTGGAGTGGTCTATTCCATGTTTTAGAGACTGACATACATGGATCAAAATGTGAAAGGTGGGTGTCTGGGTGACCAGTGTCAACGAGAGTCAATCAAAATTATTATGGTATTGCTTCCTGTAATATACTTCGCACAAAAAGTTCCGCAATCGAGGTTTGCGCATTAATAACTTTTCTATTAGGTTATTACCATTGATGAATTTGGTATCATTGGAAAGCGTAAATTCTTCCCTTTACATTGATATAACATTTGCTATGCGTATTTCATCATGGAATGTGCATTGCATCCAAATGTAGGGCAAAGTCAAAAGTGAAATGTTGCAAAATGCACTGATTTTTTCAACAAAGGGCCTTCCTTTTGTTTGAAGATTAGAACGTGGCTTGCATGCCTATTACGTTATTACCATTCATAAATTTGGTATCATGGGAAAGCGTGAATCCTCCTCTTTACATTGATATAACATTTGCTATGGATATCATATCATGGAATGTGCATTACATCCGAATGTAGGGCAAAGTAAAAAATTAAATGTTGTAAAATGCATTGATTTTGTCAACAGTGTGCCTTCCTTTTGTTTGAAGATTAAAACGTGGCTTGAATGCATGACCACCTCACCCCCATTCAAGCCAAGGAAGGCACTCTGTTGACAAAATCAGTGCATTTTGCAACATTTCACTTTTGATTTTGCCCTACATTTGGATGCAATGCACATTCCATGATAACATATTCATAGCAAATTTCATACCAATGTAAAGGGGAGAATTCACGCTTTCCAATGATAGCAAATTTATGAATGGTTATAGCGTAATAAAAAAAAAGTTATTCATTGGCAAACCTCGATTGCGGAACTTTTTGTGCGAGGTATAGATAAACCTTACAGCCCATCCTATAACATTGCAGAGAAGCAAATAAAAGACATAAATAAAAAGACACAAAAGACACTTATAAGATTTGCTTTGGTATACATCATAAAAAGGAACATCGCGTTGCCAGTCTCAAGCTATGAGCCTACTGGCATGACTGGGGTGGAGGAAAGTGGAGGTGGAGATTGGTGCACGATTATTGCCTACCAGGAAGTGGGGACAATTACTCATGCAATGAAGCGCATTTAAGTTTCATCCAGAATGGGGGAGGGGGGGATGGGACGGTGCACGGGTTAGCATAGAGAGCTTTGGAGGACAGAGTATCATAATGGCAAAGAAAACAGCCTAATTAAAACGTACAGATAAAATATGATATCATGATTTCCTCACAGAAAGGAGGGCAATATTCCCCCTCTCCATTAGCTTCGCCATGGTATAGGTTTGTGTGTAGCACAATTGTTTTCAACAAAATATTATTGAAAAACAAATTAAAAAGATTCCTACCACGTTCATAATGATTAAAATCG
>JBAMJV010014285.1:0-20647 GCA_037951105.1 Echinarachnius parma
TGCTGATGTTATTATTGTTAAAATATGCTCTATCAAGTTTAACCATTGCCATTGGAGTTATTCATATAGTATGGAAGTATCCAGTTCAATTCCAGTTGTCAACCTCCTCCTGGTGGACCCCGGTAACTGAGTTTCCTCAGGCGAAAGACAGCAATCAGAGACAGCAGCAGCAACTTGTTAACACCGCTCAAACGCACTACACCCTAACAACACTCCACCACAAAGCATGCAGCCTGATACCAAACGTCAACACTCGCCCTTGCCAGGGCGGGCATCACCTGATGTCATTAGGGACGGAATCACTATCATGCAGCTGAATGTTGACTTGAAGGCCTCCCCAAGGCCGAGCTTATTGTAATTGAACACATCCTCCAAACGCACAAACCTACTACCATACTACTCCAAAATACACACGTTAAGGAACCCTCCAGACTGAAGATCTCTGGTTTCACCATGGCCGCCCACACCGAGAGCGTTGTTCACGGTATCGCCACCTTCATCAAGAATACAGCAAACTAGAATGCAGTTGCCTCTTGTCATCCAGACTCCAGCCTGGAGTGGACAACACCCTTAGTCGAAAGAATCATATCCATCAACATATATAAGCCTCCTCCCTCTCGGCTTCAGGCTGGCACCACTCCAGTCTTTGACTCACCTTGTATCTACGCAGGAGATTTCAACTGTTGCAGTACCACATGGGGCTATAACAGCTCCAGCCACGATGGTATTGCGCTCTGCAACCGGCTTACAGCTCCTATTCGACCCTAAAGAACCGGGCAGTTTCCACTCTGGTAGATGGAACATCTAATCAAACCCGGACCACGCTTGTGCGAATTTTAATCACAAAAAGCAGCTATGAGCACCATACCATGTGGCTTTCGCCGCTGCTACACCCCCCCCCCCCCCCCCCCCTCCCCCCCCATGGGACGAGGAATGCGACACCCTCTACAAAGACAACATAGAGGTCGATCCCGGCGACGAAGCAGCTGACTCACTCTAGCAGAATGGCCCTGGAAAACGTTCAATCGTCTCACTAGAAAACTCACAGAAAACATAAAACAATGAAATGCCCTGTGACCGCCTATACAATCACAGAACAACTTTTTGAGAACGGTCGTTTCCCCCAACATAGACAAGAATCACAGTAGCCAGACCAAGCGGGTGGGGGGGGGGGGGGGGGGGGGGGGGTGAGGGGAGGGGGTCGCCTGTATTATTATTCTCCCCCCCCCCCCCCCCCTAAAAAATAACAAATGAAATAAAAATAAAAATATATACATCATATATGTATGTGGGGTTCAGAATATAACAAACCATTTAA
The DNA here is from genome assembly GCA_037951105.1 of Echinarachnius parma. NCBI lineage: Eukaryota > Metazoa > Echinodermata > Echinoidea > Clypeasteroida > Echinarachniidae > Echinarachnius > Echinarachnius parma. The sequence goes on from JBAMJV010014285.1 coordinate 1,319, forward strand.
ATAAAGGGATATTGCCCCCTCTCATTCATTATGTGAACGTTTTCATTAAAGTTTTTTTAAAACCATATCTTAAGAAGAGTGCTAAATTGCCTAATTAGAAAATCGTCTAGGGGCTGCGCCCATGCATGGATCCCTATTCAGGTCAGCTGACCCAGTCCACAATGTACACACCTTTTTATGATTTCCCGCTTTGCCCAATAAAATTGCGATAACTATAATTAACAATTTAATAGCTTACTATTTACATAATTATGAAAAACATCTTTAGCTCTGAAGATTGAAATTCAACATCTTCGGGGGGCCTTGACCCCTGGTCCCCCATTGAGATTCTTAATATGGGTATCCCTTGAATGATTCCATTCATGGTTCCATTAGGGTAGTTGCAATGTGCACTTAATAATCTTGACATACTGCTGCAAAATCCAAAAAGATAATAGTGGCCATGACCCCTGGGCCCTGGCAGGGATTACATAGCAGCCCCTACTCCCCCTTGTATATGTGTTTCTTGACAAATTATTCACGATGTGTGTTACGTGCTCACAATGCACGTTGTCATTCAGTCAAAAGCTATTTTGTTCCACCTACCCCCTCCCGGTCATAACACACTGGGTACGCTGCTAGGTTTGTCGCTTCGCTTTCTCGCCGATGGTGGTCAAAATCATCCTCCACCCTTCCCCCCCCCCCCCCCCATGCCAAGAGGAAAAGCGATGCCTATGCACCCAACGTACCCCTGCGTAGAATATCATGATGACCACCATCACTATCATTACTTGCATTATCACAAATATTACGCCGCTACCACTACCAACCCTTTTCTCCATCATCGCCATTATATTTGATTATTGGGTTTCCTTTGTAAGCTAAAGAGACAGTCCTTCGGACCCCGTGCAATGTGATGGGTTTGGCACACAAGGCGGCGCCTATCTCTGATTTTGTAGTCCTATGCCACACGTCTGTTAAACGTAGTGAAGGCTTCACGAGGGGCAAGTACTCTGGTAAATCCGTGTGTTTAAATTTCCATTCTCCATTCTATAAAAATTGAGCAACTGGTTAGAAGGCAGAATGTACATTTGTTTAGTCATTGGTATGCCTGGTCCGGGTCTGAACCTTGTATCTCTCCCCTATGTGGTGGACACTCTTACGGGAAAAAATCATACCCGGTGTGTTTTAAGGACCAATATTTAAGTGATCCAAGTAAAGTGTCTAACTGCACATTTGTTCAAATGCCCCTTTAGTATGAAGATAATTATCATTGAAAATCATCATCTCAAAAGCGTTGTGCAACGCTTTTGGTAAGAAAGTACAATTGCCGTAGCTGAACACGTCTGGCCGGCGCGCCATGCGATCTACGTACCCGACTGTTGAGCCGAGCGCGCGCAAATTCTGTACCGTCTGTATACAAGGGTGCAGATATCTTCGGACGATTATTACTGCGACAAATCTACGGCAGGCCATCAATATTCAATGATAAAATATGAACTCAATATTCTTTTTTTTTTCACTAGGTAAACAGTGGTCGTTTTCTTTCAAACTTTCACAAATCTTTCAATTGTATTTTACAATGATATTAATATAGGATTGAAGTCCCAAATTTAATGTTGTGCAATATCTGACAGACTGACACTTTACAGGTAGCGTTCGGCTAATTATGGACTTCCTTCAATGACGTAATATAAAACAAAATTACCATAGCTTCCAGTAGTTGGTTTGCCAGTTCTATGTGGTTGTTCACACAGGCGGCATTCAGGAGAATATCCAGGTCATTCGCATACAGCTTGGCACCTTTGTTGATCAACATCTTAGCAATATTCAAATTGCCCAACATTCCGGCCACGTGGAGGGGTGTCCTACCAGCAACATCTTTGACCTTTCAGAACGTAAGGTACACACGTAAATAATTTTTTTTTTAACTACAAGTGAGACGCAGGCTTATAACATATTTAAAACATAAACAATCTTACCATTGTGTATAAAGCATTAGCCCCCGCTTTAGTGCTATCAATATGTCCTTTGTTCATGTTGCTAATATTATTGCAATGATGTTGGCCACTTTTAAGAAAATACTGACAGCAATCATCGAATACACAAGTTTGAGTTGATTTGGACAACGCTGAATTTCATAATATTATTATGCATTTAGGTACGCTATATTCATAGTAAGACTATATATCACACTGTTTACAATTAAAAAGAGCAATATAACAACAAATCATCAACAATTATACAAACAAAACAACAATAATACCTCAATTAGAAAGGAAAAAAAAGTATGCTTTGGGTAAACAGAAACATCTGTCTCGTTCTGGAGGGGTCCTTTCTGGAGACTTCATACTCCCCTCCATCACGAGATGGAAGTCTAAGGTGTTCGTACTGTGACGGAGTAAACCGGCTAGAAACCAGCCGGACGATATGTATGACAGGTCATGGAGTGAGACAGATTTACAGGATATTGCAAACGAAAAGGGCGAATCAAATGATTAGACAGATATTGATTTAGTAAGTAAAGAACTTGACTTGTAAATTAATTGTGTTGAATTGAGATACTTTTCCACTTGTATTTGATTGATTTTGATCGTTTATCACTACGGCATGCCGTGGCGATGTCCATGGGCCAGGATCGGGCACGAAATGATAAGGCTTAGCCGATTGTGCTTCTTATGCGTGTCTGTTTTCGCGCGAGTGCTGCGTGACTGAACGAGCGTCAACGTGTGAAAACCACGAAAAGGTAACGAATGACAGTCAACTTGCCTAGTAAGCCCAGTACAGTATAGTACGCCTCACTCTCGACGCGTTCAGTAGTTAACGTGAACAAAACGAAAGCAGCCTACTGTGTGTCAGTCAACGAGAGTGTATGTGAGCGTGTACCACAATGCCAATTGCCCTTTTAATCCTGTTTCCATCTGTATTTACAGGAACTTGCCCATTATATGCAAAGATAAGCATTGTCTGCTAACTAATGAATAGTTCATATGGACTGTATTTCAATAGGTCAGGCTCAAAAGATGGCGGGGCACACAATCAACAATGAGTGATACACACTCGGGTACACACTCGATGAATTGCACACAGCTTCTCAATTTTGTACGAGAAGTATTTTTTTTTTTTTTTTAAATCTTCATTTGAAAACATGAATTATGAATAGTGTGAACTTGAGAAAGAATTATGCTCTAGGACCATATCCGAATATTCGATGCATACACTAATACAGAATAGAAGTCTGCATGTATTTGCATTGTATGACCACTTTAGGGTGGAATTCTCATCAACAGGTTAAATTTAGCCCGGGATAAATTTGTATGGAGCGCCACACTCCAAACAATGCGCACTTATTTATAAATGCGCGCTTGTACTAGATTATGCGCTCTCATCCTTCATAAACGCAACACAAAACTGAATAGACCATTGCGCCTGACGCTTATTTTTACGCATAACTTGCAGGAAGAAAGTATGAAAAAAGTGTGTAGAAACTTGACAATAATCGTTTTGCCAGATTTATTTGACTTTTCATATACATATAATGGACTCATCGTGCAAGGAAACCTCCAAACTTCCGCTGTCAAAATCGAGTGTAGAAAGCGTTAATTGAATGAAGAAAAAAATAGGATAAGTGCCAATGAAGATTATGGTGGCAAAGGAGTTACTACCCGGCTTTCCATAAAACAGTGGGTTAAATTTAACCTACTTTTGACGTAAAACGACGCGAAACGACGCGATTTGGCACTGTGCTAAAAAGAGGTCTCCATGAGAATTCCAGCCCTTAATGAGCTTACATTGATATCGATATCCGGCAGTTGCAGTAGCTCTTTAAGGTTCTGTTCCCTGCCTCGCATGCAGGCCACGTGTAGCGGGGTGAGGCAGTCGTCCGAATCAACCGCATTCACCTTCGCCCCCTTGTTGTAGAGAAACCGGATGATGTTGCACTGCTCTATATCGCCTTCCTACAAATTTGGGAACAGGCAATAAGCAATAAGACAAGCAATAAGACATCGATATTAAATTATTTTGTATCAATCTATTAATTATCTTGGCATCAATACTGTCTAACACATTTGAATCCACCAACCAGTTGGGAAAACAGATCTTGTAAATTGTAGGTCCGGAAAAAGATCTTAACAGACAACCCTTACCTCAACCCTTACTCTTACATTATCATAATAATTAACAATTTTTGTATAGCGCATAACACATAGTTGTTTAAGCATGTCACTATGCGCTGAAGAGAAAGGAAAACACAAGAAGAGATTATCTGGGTTTCAAAGAGAGAGAAAAACAGTATTAAATAAGTACGTGTTTAAAGCAATCTTAAACTTATCGATAGTATCAATATTTGTTCAAAAGTTTCGGAAGATTATTTCATAGGGTTGAGGCAGTGTGAGCTAAGCTGCGTTCACCATATGACCTAGTAAAAACTGGATGGAATAACAAATATTTTTTCTTATTTGAACGAAGCATTCTTAGTGGTGTGTGCAATGTTAACAACTCTTTTAAAATAACATGGCGCGAAATTATAAAAGCATTCATATGCCAACAACAACATTTTAAATGGAATACGAGACTGAATAGGGATCCAATGTAAGTCTCTTAAAAATGTGTGACACAGATTGATGTTTCCTTATACTGTAAAAAGGTTGAGCAGCAGACTTCTGCAGAACCTGCATCTTTTGCACTTGTCGAGCCGGAATCCCAGAAAGAAGGCTGTTACAAAAGTCGAGGTGTCACACATGGATCAAGCGCTCAGTAGTGTGTTTATTTGTCAGGTTACGAATCTTTCCGATTTTCTGAAGTGCAAAAGATGCAGATCTGCATTTCTGTGAAACAGAATTGTCCATAGTGAAACTATCGTCAAATATTGCACCCAAGTTTCTACGCTTCCTGACAGAACTGACTTGTGTGCCATCCAAGTTAATGGAGGATATACGATATGTCGAACGAAAACGTGAGTATATATGTGAAGAAATTCAGTCTTGTTGCTTTTGAGCTTATAAGACCGTTTACCTGTGACCATTCATTAATCACTTGAACACAGTCAACCATTTGTGAAATAACATTCTCCTACATCTGACTTTTTAAATGCTATATACAATTGAGTGTCATCAGCGTAACATATTTTATGAACATTATGGTTGTCAATTAGTGCCTCTAATTGCGCAGTGTATAGTGTGAACAACAGGGGCCCTAACACTGAACCTTGGGGTACCCCTTGGGAAACACGATATATTGATGATTGTTCATTTTCTGTAACAACAGTGTGGGTTCGATTTGATAGATAAGACTCAATCCAGTGAAGTGCCCTACTGTAGATACCAAACTGTTGCGACAATCGATGCAACAGGACATCAGGCTTTATGGTATCAAAGCCAATTTAAGTTGGTTGTCCATTTTCGATCAGTTATAAGTGCAATCTGATTTTGGATTTATTTTTTGCTTCAAAATCGCTTAACATAACTACACACGCCGACCAACACACACATCGTTCAATAAAAAGTGAACGACACGGGGTATTATCATGTGTGTATGTACGTGTCGTCGGTATCGATGGTATGATGGGGTATCGAACTTCGCGCAGTTAACTTTTAACACATCATTTCGACAAGAAATATACTGATTTGTATAATAATTCTAATACCAGTTTATACAGAATATTCTGTAGTCTAATAAACATGTTTTGATTTTAAGATTACTCAATTTAAATTACTTATTTCGGCCTGTTTTTGAAACCCTTCCATTTTTATTGACCAAAAAAAAAGGGGATCAAACTTCGCGCAGCAGTTATCCCATTCATTTGTACGCGCATTGAAAAGGCCATTGTAGCTGTTTTCACTGTCATTTTTTTAGGCATTTTCATACACGCACAGAACAAAGAGGGATCAAACATCGCGCATTTGTATGCATACGTAATGTGTGGAGCTGTATGCAGCTGGCAAGTTAACTGCGCGAAACTAACTGCGCCAAGTTAGATGCCACGCGAAGTTAGATGCCCTGACATACGTGTATATACAGTACGAACCATAGAGTAACTATAATATTAAGACTAGAGAGGAAACTCGGGCCAAAATGTGTCAAATTAGAAGCGATTTATCTAGGTCTTGCATATTCATGAGGCGCCGGATGATCCCATTTAATGCTATTTCTTACGTAAAAGTATTTGAAGTGTTTTGATACTGTACAGCAGCGAAATTCTACTGAGCATGCGCAGTTTATATGATTTGCATATTTACGCACAAACTTTCTAATTAGCATATCATTATTATTCATGAGATGGTTTTCTCTCATAAAAGCACGTGTATAGTGTTTACGTGTTTATTTTAAATGCTCTCCAAAACAGTCATTTCATCAGATTTCCCTTGCTAAATAAAATGTTTCATGTACAGCTTTTAGTTCTGATTTAGTATTCATATTAAAGACAAAAATCCTACTGTTATGGTGCCAATTGTGTATGGGGGTGTAAGTTGGCATGCTAAATTCTTTTATATTTGGTGGAAATTGTTCTTGTGGACTAGGCAATTTGATGCATGCCATTATATTGTTGTCTTTATTGTCAACAAGACTAGAGAGCAGCAATTAGGTTTTTGACCCCCCCCCAAAAAAAAAAAAAAAAAATAATAATAATAATAAAAACAACAGCAACAAACGAACAAACAACAACAAACAACAACAAATTCAACTAAATAAATCCAACAGGATACTTCTGGTTCTAATGTGTGCCACAACCAACATCACTATCAAACTTATCACTGATTATAAACCATCACAACTTAATTGATGTCATTCACCATCGTAGTCATATCATTACTGCACACGCATGAGATCATAGGCTGTATGTAATACAGAATTGTAGGTCTGTCAGAATACACTTCTAATCATCATTCACTTGGAATTGCACACCCTCTCATACCACTCATACATAAATATACATGATAAATGTTCGTTATAGGTTTCCATTAACATTTAATTTAAAAACAGTCATATATAAATTAAATATACCAAAGAAAATATAACCAACCCAGTATAATTCCGGGGGAGAGAAGAGAGAGGGTGGGGGGGGGGGGGGGGGGGGGCGAGCACGCTCCCTACTCCCTAATTATTTTACAAAAACAATAAAGTCATATCTAGACCATAACAAGATTATAAATAATAATAATAATACACAACATTTATTAGGCGCTTAATACGGATGTTTCTAAGCGCATTATTATTACCCTTGGTCATCAGGTACAGGTCAAACCCGCACAATTATCTTGCGCACCATCTCAACTCCCTGGGGAGCATACTAGCCCAGCTACCCACCGGGTGCTGAAGGCTAATTAACACCCGACCAAGTACCCATTTATACTCCTGGGTAGAGAGCAGCAATGTGAATTAATTATCTTGCCGAAGGACAAACGGAGTGGGCTGGGTTTGAACTCGAGATCTCGAGATCAGAAAGCGCGCGCTCTACCGATCTTGCCACACCACGTCCACTTTATGGGCCACTTGCCCCCATGCAATTATTTGACACAAACCACAAGGAGTAACATAAGACAAATATAAGTCTACCCCCACAACAATCTAATAATAATAATAATAATAATGCATTTATATAGCGCCTTTTCCATGTCGAATGTTCAAAAGCGCTGTTCAAGTTCAAGTTATTGAAAGAGGTGAGGTGTGCCTCCCCAATCTGTTTGACCACACTATGTTACTGACCCCATAATTATGATCTTTTAATGCAAGTTATACAGTTCACTTTTTTAAATCTCAAATTCAATTCAGTGTTGATGCTTTTTCAAACAGAATTCAGACACAAAATGTACACATGAAATGTAACGGCTAGCACCTAAAAGTGGCATGAAGCAAGTAGCTTAATCGTCGAGTAGGCAGGTAAAGGCTGATTGGGAAAATATACATAATTTAACATTAACAAAATAATAAATACTTGCAGAGTAATTGAAACATTGCATTGAAAATAATAGCATCCAAACATGATAAAATACAGTAAAATAATTGAGGTCATACTATATACATATACACTTTGATATACTGTAAGATTAAAACGCACACAAGCTATTCTGTAACCAATAATTTGGTTTACAAAAACAAAACAAAACAAAACAACCCAGAATATATACACATTCACTAACAATAAATTAGTATAAATGTTATTTCAATAAAGTATTAATTATTATATAATATTAGTAATGGTGGTGAGAATTGACAAATTTAAAAATAATGGTCATATTGAAATTTACCAAAATGGGTTCATATAATCAAAATACATGTATAGATTACACAAAATGGATGGGGCAATGCAAGACATTTATTTTGGTTAATTACCGTAAGTTTTTTTAGAAATGTTTTCTAAAGTAACTAATATATCAAATTCTTGATTCATTATAGCTATACTGTTTAAAATATTGACACCATAAATCCTGATGTATTAAGTCTGTGCAAAAGTATACTAAATAAATGAGAATGTTACTAACCCCTTTGCTAATGTATGATAAATATTACATGAATATATTGTTTAACAAAAAACATCTTTAAAGGGATAGTTGAGTTTTGGTAGAGAGGGCGCCACACAAAATATTTTTTTGTGAGAAAATGAAAAACTGAGTGTCAAATTTAAAAGAGCATACAATTGTAATGGAAGAATAAACTTTATTTGATCAAAATCGGTTCAGAAACGGCTGAAATATCCATAAACATACATTTATAATAAATGTGGGGCCCCACAAGAATCCGATAATTTTGAACCAGCCGTTAAAATTCGTTTTAAAATGCTTCCTCTTTTCAAAAAAAGGTTTTTAGATAGTTGTTGATTATCTCTCTATCTAATTACTTTTTTTTTAACAAAACATCTCATACACAATATTTTTAATTAAAATGTTTTTTAAAACAAATGCATCAGTTTTGTTTAAAGCACAGCTCTTTTTGAATAACAGGCTTTCTACTTAGTCGTTTGTAATTTTGTATTGCTTTTGATCATGGTGGAGTTATAATTATTAGTTTGTAATGTAATGGTGTAGGTTTTGATTACTAACATTCAATTTGACTAAAATTGTACTCTCTCTACCAGAACTCAACTATCCCTTTAATCATTCCCGGCAGTAACTTGTGATTTAATTATTACATTACAAAATTTGAATGTTTAAATATTTAATATACTGAAGACATTGTTAAAATGAACCAATAATTGAGCACCAGTAAAATAAATAAATAATAATAATCACCAGGGTTAATTTTCAATTCAATATTTTATAATGAAAATTTACTTATCATATTTCTAGGCTGAGGACTTGTATTGAAATCGTTTTGTTCAGTAAGTCTAAATTAAATATTTAAAGACATAATGACACCAACATTTGGGCAACCTTTTCAATTGATGAAATAATTAAAGCTCAATTTTGGCTAAGTAATTTACTTAAGCTACATTTAGACTTGTATCGAATTAAATACAGGCCCAGAACTAAACCTCTCGCCTTATAAAAGAGGTCAAACCTGTCTTTTAGAAACCACCTTTCAATAGCAACCATATCCTGCCTGCAATGGCCAAAAAAGTGATCTCATGCAGAGGAAAAGGTATAGAACCTATGTAAAGATCACCTGTCTACACTCTACAGTAGCCTATTTTCTTGGTTCCCATGGATGGCCACTATACACAGGTTTTTACTGTGTACATAACAAATGACTCACTCGACCGCATGGTGAATATCATTTTCTGTTTTTATAATTGTCCTGATATGTGTGTGCCTATTCAGCACCATATTTTGTAGACATGGCCGATCTTCCATGGGGTCCCATCAAGGAGTTACGTCTAGTAACTCCTTGGTCCCATCATTGCTTCAGTCCTCTGGCTTGCTGTCCACGCAGTCTGTTCACCTTGATACTGGTAGAACTTGATCTGTTGAATCAAGACAAAATACACGAAGCAAAACATACGTTACTATAGAAACTAGAAGTATTGGTTTAATTTTGGTTAAATTTTCTGTGGGAGTCTATTTTTATGCTTTTAAAGTTTAATTTCATGAGGTAATTATTGTTTCCTAGAATATTGTTTGATACAATTTGCAAGACTTTTAATTTTATCTTAGATAACGTAAACAAATACAATCAATAAAAAATAACCTTCTAATGAATATGCAGGAAGTTGTATTTTGTATGCCATAATTTCAATTGAGATATCAAATCTCTTCACCAAATGCACTAATTATATTGATTAATATTTACAAATAAGTGTTAGAATAGTATACATCTATATAACTATTTGTTATAAAAATTGACAGAAATGTAATCAGTAAAAAAAGTGTACCTATTGGGTGTGATGATCCACGTCATCCATTGCCAATGGGTGAAAAGGAAGTGAGTTGACATGAAGCACACCTTACATTGCCTTAGCCGAAGGAATCTCCAACAAATGAAGCATCAGATTCAGGTTGCTGTAAACGGAAGAAATTAACAAAATATCTACATTAATAATAAACAAACATAAATCCTATGAAGAATGTGTTTATATCACAGTAAATACTCAATTCAAGAGCACTTAGACAGTGTCCATCGTTGGATTTCGAACCATCAGTGCCAGTTCACCAAATAAAATATCAATCATTAATTTGCTTTGAGACGAGTCTCAAATACTATAGTATAGTGTACATTCTTAATTTCACATAGAATCCTACTATCACAATTAACATCTATTACTAATATGTAGAGTCATGCAAAATTATCAATCATTGTAAAAATCATCTATGATCAACTATCATCTAGCTCGGCAGTTTCTGGACCCTGCACAAGCAGAAATTGTACCACCATTCATTGTCTCTAGATTCTAGACCAGAAAAACAGTCTCTAGTCTATATATTCCGACAGTTGCTTTACTTAGTGACCGCTCCATTTAGGGGTAGTGCAGTATAAGTTTGTATTAAAAAAAAACAAAAACACACACATAATAAACCACACAATGAGTTGGTTATTTCTGACTAGACCAGGTCCAGCCGGCCACTACTTTAATATGGCCCTAATCTAAATTAGGCCTTACGACGTACGTACACGTACGTATTAATGTACACAATTGGTATATGAATGACCGTAAAACGGTAATGAACCACCCAAGGCCAAGGGAAAGGCCAAGACCAAGTAACCGATTTAAGTCTTGGGCCACTGACACTGATTTGCATTGTCTACTGTCTAGTCAAGTGTGATTTGGATTTCTTTAAACAAAAAGTTGTAATCACTTCAGTTACCAAAATCAGTCTGTGTTCCAGTGTTTCAATTCTAGATATTGATTATGGCAGTGTGACAATGAGAGCCTGAGCCCTGAGTCTAAGCCTGAGCCTGAGCCTGAGGACTGAGGTTACCCGGCCTAGTCCTAGACTCCTAGTCCTACTCTAATTCCTAGACCAACTTTTCCTAGGAGTTCGGACTTTGGTAGCTGATGGCCAGTACAAGTTGGAAGTCACAGACTCGTACCAAACTTCATTCAATTTTAAATTTTTAGATTTGAAAACTAGTATTTAAACTTGTTTCTTCAATAATTTCTGAATAATTCCTCAAAATATTGATCTTGAGACTTGACATGATGACCGCTACTCATCTTTATTTAGACTTTCGGAACCAGCATTATGGCCTGACCATTCGTTTTTGTTTAGTCTACAAAATCAAACTTTCACTTACATTAAGTTGCATGAATGCAGCAGCACAACCTACTAGGTACGGTCCTACAGACAATTTGTCCCCGTGGCTGGTGGCCCAGCAAAACACTAAAATATCGCTATCTACCGTAGATAACGCACAGTGGAAGGGTTAACTGACTAGCACGTAAAACCTTAAAAGGATTTCAGGTGACTTACCGATATTGCTGTAAACTCTTGATGGTTCAAATACTGCGTTCCGTTCCACTCAATATTCTGGACCCGATGATCATGAAATTATAGATTCAAAATGCGCCTTTGCGCCACAAAATGATTTCAAATTTTGATGATGGGTTGAGAAAGTTGTACTGTCGCACTAAATTCGTGTGGACAATTGACCGCAATAAATCAGCTGATTAGCGATACTTCGCGATATTATTGATATTTAATTATTCATTACTGATAATTTCATAGACATTATGCATGGTAAAACTTGACTAATAAGGCATATCTATTACTAAATAAGGTAAAAGATATGACGAAATTCTTCATGAATATTCATCAAAATGTATTCTTTTGCGCATGTGCGATGAACTTTCGCTTTCCCTACAAAAAATGTTGGATTAACAGTTAAGAAATATGAGGGAGGGCAAGCTCATGAATATTCAAGACCTAGATAAATCGCTTCAAATTTGACACTTTTTTAACACGACGTCTATGGAGAGTTTCCCCCCCTTGGTACGAACGAACGTAAGTACGATGCCGAACTATTACTTTTGTGTGTGTGTCGCTGTGTAATTGGCGTATATTTTGTATTAGTATCGACTAATCATATATGCTGAATTATCCAGTGGCCAAGGTTTCTTCAGTCTTATTTTGTTTTTCAGAAGTGAAACATAACAATATTAAATTTGTTTATTAAAGAAGTAAGGGTTCAATTGATTCTTATATTTTTAACATATTTCACTAATGTCACATTTTGAGAAAGATTCGCGGTGTTTGCAAATGTGGTGTACTGCCTTTAAACAATTTGGTTTTGCATATAGGATATACATGTACTTAATGTATGTATGATTATATTTCCTACACTGGGTGTGTGTAAATTAACTTGTATAACCTAAGTATTGTTCTGATTTATAATTTATTACATAATGTAAAAAGGGCGTGACACGTATATAATTTCAAGTTTTACATTTAATTTAGGGTGTCCAAGTATTATTAAGATATGATACACGTTTTGTATACGATGCCGATTATGAATATTAGGTATATCATTCCATGTACCTACCCGTCAAACATAGTGTCTCAATTATTTAAAACATAGGACAAACTGACCAGAAATGCATTGAATATAATTATGGAAATGAGTAAAATTAGTAATCGAATCCGAGACCTTCGAATGGCTAGACCAGTGCTTTACCAACTAAGTTAGAAAACTCAAGTGATGTCAATAGTTCCCAGAAAACGTTTTAAATACTCGAGTCGGTCAGAAGCTATATAGCAGACACCAACCGGAGATATTGGGGATATGTCGAGGCATAACAAACATCATGCATCTTTTTTTTATAAAGTTAAGTCAAACAAAAGACAACAAAATAGCAACATTAAGTTAACGCCAATTTAAAGGGGTAGTTAAGTTTTGGTAGAGAGGGCGCGGCACATCACATTTTCTTTGTGAGTTAATGAAAAACTGAGTGACGAATTTGAGAGAACATACAATTTGAATGGCAGAATAATTTTTTTTTGTCAAAGTCGGTCCAGAAACGGCTGAAATATCAATAAATATATTTCATCTCATAATTATTTGGGGCCCAACGGTTACATGAATTTTTCCCAAACAAAAATGCATACAGTTTTTGAAACACTTTAAAAAAGCCTTTTTTAAATAGTTGTTGATGATATCTCTATTTAATCATGATTTCAATAAAACGTCACATGCATACTTTTGTATGGAAAATGAATAAACCAATGACTTTTTAGAGAGCGCCCTCTTGAGTTTTAATTGCTCTTTTTGTATGATAATGGGCTTTTCACTCAGTCGTTTGTAATGGTGTATACCTTTCGAGCATGGTGGAGTTATAACTATTAGTTTATAATGTTACTGTCCAGGTGTGCTTACTAAACAGTCAGGACCACTTTCGCTTTTCCACTATCGGCCAAAATAGCGGAAAAGCGCTATTCCGCGATTATCACGTGATACGCAGTATTGCGTCATGTTCGGTTCCACGTGTTGTGGCAGTGGGGATATTTGTGCAACGACTACATTCAATTAAATAACATTTATTTTCGCCCAATGTTCTGGACAGATCATCTAAATAGTAAATGTGTAGCATCCTTGATAATTAAACTAATGGTGTGTAGTTTGTCTAAATGATCTGGCCAGAACATTTCAAGAAAATCTTGCTCGATTATGCAGGTTCGTTTTTCAAATAAACGGTTGATTCGCGCATAGACTTACGCGACAGGTGTTTGATGCCGTACAAACTGGTATGGTGCGAAATAACGAGAGAAAAAGATGGAGCGTGTGAGAGAGGCGTATAGCTCGGCATGATAAGAGAACGGCAAGATACACTTAGCACGCGGAAGGTGAGAATGGCGGACACAAAGCTGCATATATGTAAAAAACGGCTGTACAAAATTCTATTTTGTTTCGATCACCGATAGTATCGCATGGCACTATCGCCACAATATATGCGCCATCTAGCGACATTGATTGGAGAATAGTGGGAAACCGCTATTTTCACGATAGTGGAAAAGCGAAAGTGGTCCTGACTGCTAAAGATCAGCCTTATACCATGTATACCAAAACTGTACTACCCCTTTGAAATATAAATCCACGCATGATTAATATGTGTGTTAGCTCAGAATGACTGCAATGAAACATTTTGAAATTTCAAAACATATAGAATAAAGGACATCATTATTTTGAGCTGGAAATCATTCCTGTATGTTAGCCCATTTGTCTTTCGACATTAAAGGGATAGTACAGTTTTGGTCAAACAAAAAATAAGTAACTGAGACCTGTCACTTATGATTAAAAACTAACATTTATGACAATAACGAATCTTTATTATTTCATAAATAAATAAATGTAGTAGACCCAACCATCATAAGCAGGGAGGTTGAGTGGATATTGGCCTGGGAGGAGGAGTGGAAAGATACATGGTGCCAAAACGGCGTTAAACACAAATTATGCAGTTCATCACGTAAATGCATTATTTAAGTATTAAAGAAAACATAAACCAGCACATAATTGAAAGAGTGTTGTGTCAACGTAGGTCAACGGTGCAAGTGCAAACGTGTGTTAGTTGCGTATTGTATAAAATCAAACTGTGTACTATAGCGTGCACATGTATAGGTGCAGGTGCAAATAACACGTATTTTGACTTATGGTAGTTGCGCGCGTGCCATGATATAATCATGTATTTATATTGTATTATCATTATTATCATTATTTTTTTTTATTATTTTTTTTAAATTTTTTTTTGAGGGGGGACCTGTACCAATAACAACTACAGTCAAACCTGCTAATATGACCACCTGTCTATATCGACCAACTGCTCATAACGCCATTTGTGTCCCGACGTACCTATACATTTGTGTATAGCTACCACAAACTTGGTGCTTGAGGCGACGCCCAATGTCCATTGTGCGATTTGCGCCCGCGAATTAGTGCGAATTGATAACGACCTCGGACCAGTGTGAATCGCACCAGTGCGCCGCGAGTCAGCCGGAATTCATTGAGTATGCGATCTTTTCAGTGTCCACCATGCGATCTATCCCGATCTCTTTGCGATCTCACTGCGATTTCACCTAGGAAATGCCTTGGCCCAAATTCCACGCATGCGTGCATGGTCGAGAAATACAGACAGGAATTGGTCACTCTGGCTTGTTTTTTTTTATCATCATCTGCTTTTGGAATTTTTTGAATGTGTGCGATCCGGCCCGACATGCAATCGAGGCCGATCTGGGCTTGCTCACTATGCGATTCTTCAAATTGATGTTTGTTTCCATTTCATTTCGCACAGTTAAATGCATTTCAATATTCGTGGTAGTTCGTATTTAAACATTTATACAGTACTTAAGAGAGTGTTACTTACCATTTGGTCAGGGTTTGCATCAGTCACCAATCTCGCCAAATTGCACGCAATGTGTAGCGGCGTTATTCCTCCCTTCCCTTTAACGTTGACATCTTGGTTCGCATTTCATGACAAGTAATAAATAAAATGGTAAAATAAAAAAAATGCTGATTATAATTCTATTCGTACAAACAAACATTCATTTGATTGCAAATATGAGCCCAAGCACCAAACTTTCGGTCATAAGTCGCTGTGGATCTGTAGTACATAGACTTGATGGTTCTAGGACTACTACCCCCTGGACAACCACCCCCGGACAATTACCCCCAAAGACAACTACCCCCCAAGACAATTACCCCCCATGACAATTACTCCCCAAGCCAATTACCCCCCAAGACAACTACCCCCCAAGACAACTACCCCCCAAGACAATTACCCCCCATGACAATTACCCCCCAAGCCAATTACCCCCCAAGACAACTACCCCCCCCAAGACAACTACCCCCCGGATAATTACCCCCCGGACGATTACCCCCCAGACAATTACCCCCCGGACAACTACCCCCCGGACAACTACCCCCCGGACAACTACCCCCCGGACAACTACCCCCCGGACAACTACCCCCCGGATGATTACCCCCCAGACAATTACCCCCCGGACAACTACCCCCCGGACAACTACCCCCCGAACAACTACCCCCCGGACAACTACCCCCTGGACAACTACCCCCCGGACAAGTACCCCCCGGATTATTACCCCCAAGACAACTACCCCCGGATAATTAACCCCGGACGACTGGACAACTGGTAGTGGAGCGATTTGGTCCATATATTAGGGAGGCATGTTCCCCCCCCCCCCCCCCCCCCCCCGCCATGGCATTCAATTTTGCCAATTTTGTTACCGCAGTTGTATTGAGTAGTTCAAAATCGTTTTCAGCATTAGAATTCATATATTGATTATTCGGAAACATTTTGTTTGCATTCGATTTAAAACGTATTTCGATTTCGAGTAAATTCGTGATTACGTAAAACCACCCTCTGTGAAATCCGTTGGCGCAATTTAATGCTTTTAATGTCGATCAGGAGAGAAATAAAACTCACGTCTGCTTCATTCTGAGTATAACTTGCAAGTTTCAACTGAGCTTTATTGAATAAAAACATACTACATTATGCCCCATGGCGGATACATACAGAGTGGCCCAGAAAGGATGCAACACCTACGATTGTTAATTTCATCAACACCATCGACTAAATGTCATTGTTTTGGGGTAAGGCGTTTGGATCCTAGGGCCATTTTTCTGAGGCTGTGTCGTTTCCTAAATTTGCTACTTTTTCGTCTCCAGCGATCCTCGGAACACTGAGACATTCTCGCCCCACGGCCTGCCGTAGAATTAGCTGTACATAAGAATGGATCACATTGTCTTCCTTACAAAGGGAGAGCAGTCATGCGGTTCTTCTGTACAGCTAATTATATGGCAAGCCATCTAAACGCCTTACCCAAAATCAATGCTCATGGTCGATGGTGTTGATGAAATTAACGATCGTAGGTGTTGCATCATTTCTGGGCCACCCTGTACAACTCATTCCTGGTAATCGCGCGAACTCGTGGTTGTGGTTGCGGTTACCGTTAACTAGGTCGTGGGAAACTGGGAACTGAACATGATAATATCAATTTGATTTTGCAAACACAATAAATGCAAATATTGTGTTTTTTTAATTGTTCAATGAATGATAAAAGTGGTAAATCACTTGATCGAAGAGCTAAATCGTATGAACACAATGCAATTTTGAACAAAAATTACAAACCTTCAGCTCAATTTTGTGAAATTGAATGACACGATTATTGAAACGAATGAAAAGCTTACGAAATTGACCGGAAAACATATCAAACATGTGATACGCCTAGGTCACAAATGCACCGGATGCCGCACAATGGTTTTACCTACATTTCGGATTGCGATACATTGTACGATGTCTGGAGTTTATTCGTGTATTGGCAGTCCCGTAGGATGGGGGTACTTTGGGTGTGTACAGCCACCCTCCCCCCCCCCCCCCCCCCCCCATTCAGAAAGGTCTCGGGCAGCAATCGGCCCATTTGACATTTGACGACCCCAACTCCCTGCTTACAAAACTAAAACAGTGGTCTAAATCAGCAACAGACCCCCACCCCCACCCCCCCCCGACTCCCCCCCCCCCCAAACACACACTTACATGACTCAACCAGTTGTCTTGGTCCTGTTTTTGAATATACGCACCCCCAAAGCCCAAACCCACCGCCTTGAAAAATCCAGGCTACCGGCCTGAGCGATCACATAATTTTGTCTTGGGGTGGTTGTCTTGGGGAGTAATTGTCTTTGGGGGGAGGGGGGAGGGGGGGGGGGGAATATTCCATGGGGGTAGTTGTCTTGGGGGGTAATATTCCGGGGGGTTGTTGTCCGGGGGGTAATTGTCTGGGGGGTAATCGTCTGGGGGGTAATCATCCGGGGGGTAGTTGTCTTGGGGGGTAATAATCCGGGGGGTAGTTGTCCGGGGGGTAGTTGTCCGGGGGGTAGTTGTCCGTGGGGTAATTGTCCGGGGGGTAGTTGTCCGGGGGGTAGTTTTCTTGGGGGGTAATAATCCGGGGGGTAGTTGTCCGGGGGGTAGTTGTCCGGGGGGGAATTTTCCGGGGGGTCGTTGTCCGGGGGGTAGTTGTCCGGGGGGTAGTTGTCTGGGTGGTAGTTGTCTTGGGGGGTAGTTGTCTTGGGGGGTAATTGTCTTGGGGGTAATTGTCTTGGGGGGTAATTGTCTTGGGGGGTAATTGTCTTGGGGGGTAATTGTCTTGGGGGGTAATTGTCTTGGGGGGTAATTGTCCTAGGGGGGTAATTGTCCGGGTGGTAGTTGTCCGGGGGGTAATTGTCCTAGGGGGGTAGTTGTCCGGGGGGTAATCGTCCGGGGGGTGGTTGTCCAGGGGGTAGTAGTCCGGACACGGTGAGACTTGATACTTACATATTTCATCTACATTCTCTGAAAATTGTAGGTCCTAATTCGAATTTGTTATACCATAAATAATGATTTCGGTCGATGTGTTAGGGTTAGAAGCGATTATCTCTGTTGTTTAACAAAATTTTAAATTAACAAAGTTATATGTATCAAGTTATACATCATTTTAAAGCTGAAATCCTAGAGAATTCAAAACATAAACAATCTCAATTTGATATTTCCGAGAATTAACCGAAAGTGTTAGAGGCGGACACATATTTTTCCTGCAACTGATTTAAGCAAACCAACTTTACACCATCCACTTCATGTTGGAGTATAAGTTAATCGTTATTCAATACGTTAACTTAAATCAGCCAATGACCGTTTTCTGTAACTTCGTGAACAATTCAAAATACATTGACATAATCATTCCACATGCTTATATGATACAAACAATACAGACAATACATACATTATAAATATCAAAGAAAATTTGGGTTCGCCGGAAATCTAACCCGCGATCCCTGGATTGCTAGACTGGAACTTAACCTTTGAGCTCGATGGTTGAGCATAGGTCGAACAATCCATCATTTGTATATATCCATTATTTGTTTTAGTGATGTCAAGCGTTACCTAGAATCACTGACTCTTCATCGATCAAAACAATGGAAAACAAAAGCTATCGT
>JBAMJV010014286.1:0-16274 GCA_037951105.1 Echinarachnius parma
GGAAAGCTGGGAATGTGAGGAATCCAACAAAGTAAACAGTTAGGCAATAGGACTTAAGATAAGAGCTCAAAAGGCAAATGTATTGAAAAAATAAAAACATAAAAAAATTGACATGCCATCATTCAAATGGCATCTTCTAAAAATTGTAGGGGTATACATCTTTGTTAATGTAAAGATAGAAACTACAGTGATAGACAAACATCTAATGGTGGCTTTTTTCTAATATTCATCCATCTTCCTAGTGAAATCAAAATTTTAAAAAAATCAGAAATGGGATACATAACATAACATAAATTTTTTTTCTGTAGAGGTACCTCTAAAGGCCACAATCTCTCAAAATTTCATTGAATTTGAGTGAATACTTTTCAAGTTTTTAGAATTTTAGTCTAAAAAATCAGATTTTCGGCAAATGAGCTTGAAAGGTCATAATACAATATTGATATTTGTTTGATAAATGTGACATGAAAAATATAGGAACATAGCGGGATAAATAGTCGGTAGTTGGTTCAATGGAAGTTTAGGGTATGTTAATCACCTATAAACTGCCATGTTTATTTTCTGCATGACATTAGATGTTGCTGCTTCACTCTAAAAAAGGGGAAATCCTATTTGGATGGTAAAATTGTTGATTTGGGACAATTTTATTTGGTCTATTTATGAAAAGTACAATTAAAAATCTCCAATCTAAGCCAGAAAATAATCACTTTCGGCCCCCAGAATGTACAACATTGATAACGAAATCCTTAATTTGTCCTTTTTAATAGCTACCCTCTACCCGACAATATATGTATTTTCTTAAAGCTTAGAATCCATGAATCATTTTAAGATAAAAATATAAATTTTTAAATATGAAGTCTCATTGTCGAGTCTAAAACCTCAACATTGTCACTGGAGCAGATACATAAGTGAGAGAACATACTATTAAAGTGTAATCGAACTCTGGCATGTAAGCTTACTGTTACTGATATGTGAATAATTCCTGCCACGTATGGGCCACGTCGCAGAAATCAATCGTAAAGCTACAATTAATTGCCAGTCAGGGGGTGTATTCTGAAAACGAGTTTAACTTAAAATTTATTGTTTCTTCGTAAATGAAAAAAAAATTCTTGCAAGTCTATTTGTATTTAATACAATTTCAAAATTCCGATTTAGCTAAAAGTATTTTAGTAACGTAGATACAATAAATGTTCGCTTAAAATCTTTTTTCAGAATTTACCCCAGATCATGTGACTAAAGACGCGTATGGTTGAAATGTGCATATTTTTTATTGGCAATTAATTATAATGTTAAGATCGATTGCACTCGGATGATGTCTCTACTTGAACTCTTAAACTTAAACACGGGTATGTTTACATTACTACAATCATGGAATCATATCAACAAATGAGTTCATTTATGTAGGACTAATAATTTTAAAGATACATCAAGACTTTCCGATGATACTAATATGGGGATATGAATCTCTAGCATGTCTAAGATACATTATTTATCATGCAATTATCCGATTTCCACAATGGCTAAACCTGTATAGTTTTCCACAATCCCATAATATGTACCCATTTTGTTGCACCATTAAAACAAATACAGGACTACAAAAGCTCAAGGGGGCATCCTTTCAGATGAAATCATCTTGGAACTAGGCAAAAGTGTTCCTCACAACAAGTACCAGGATCTGGGAGTCAAGCTGGGATTCAGCTTGACTATGGTCGAGAACATCTTTCAAAAGCACAAACAGGACACCGCACGAGCTGCGACGGAGATTCTGATGATGTGGAAAACTGAGCATGGTGACGGACCAGAGCAGGCTAATGATCTCCGAGATATCTTCATCATGACATCACTAAGGACTTTGGCTAAAACCATTCCGTTGTCCGCTCGCCAAGGTATGCACATACTGAGGGTAGACAAATACAAAGGCAAGCAGATCATATAAAATTCATTCCTACACATTTTATCAAGATTTTCTTCCTCTTTTGCTTTTTTCGTCTTCTTCTTCCCCGTTTTCTTATCCTCCTTCTTCTTCTTCTTCTTCTTCTTCTTCTTCTTCTTCTTCTTCTTCTTCTTCTTCTTCTTCTTCTTCTTCTTCTTCTTCTTCTTCTTCTTCTTCTTCTTCTTCTTCTTCTTCTTCTTCTTCTTCTTCTTCTTCTTCTTCTTCTTCTTCTTCTTCTTCTTCTCCGTCTTCTTATTATTGTGTATTGATTTCGTCCTAGTATATAAGTGTTGTGTTCATGGGATATAAATTATCGTATTATTTACCCTGCTAGAAACTTTTATGGAAATGGTATTGTCTTATACGACAGGAAACATACCACATCGATGATTTATGTATATGTTTGCGAATCATATAGTTTTACCCATCTGGAATGAGGGTGAACGCAACAAAGTGTTCGAGGTACACCCTTTGAATAATTTATCATTTTATTCCATATACAAATTAATTCAACACAGTCTGACAGTTGTTGTTTTTGGGGTAGAGATCTGGCTACCTAAAAAAGTCCTCTTCATGTGTATTAAATCATTCGATTTTAGCATAGTTAATAACTTACAAAGCAGTGGATAATATTAACTTAATTCATGAATGTAGTTATTCATTCAAAACTGTACTTAATAAGGATTGCATGGTCACAATTGGTGCTGTTTTCAGCAAGGTCCTGATAACAACTTACACACTCATACAATATAAACACAATTCACTGAATGATGCGTTCATGATATAGGTTCAACAAACAAAGACATTATTTGGTTTGTTTGTTTGTTTTATTTTATTTAAACACGGTAAAAAGCCCTCGATCAGCCGAATAGGCTGTTTTTCAGAGAGGCCGTGATACAAAGTAATACGAATATGGTAAACAAATACAATAATACGAAAACGATATAAGATAATGACCAGCAGATGCAAGATTGATTATTTAAACATTCGGATATTCTTACAATAATTTCAGATCATTTAACTTGTATATTCAATGTAAATATGCAGGCTACACAATATAGATAAATATTGGATACTCCTTATAGGACGAAAATATTGCTCAAGCATAATGTCATCACATAGTACATATCCAAACCATTATATCACGCTCACACACAGTCACATAACACAATAATTCATATGTATATATATTTCTCTCGTTAATATATATGCCTTTTTCGCACAAATACACGTTACAGGTACAGCATTGCCACGGGAAAGACACAGCCCTGATGAATCCAAGAAACTACCTACCAAACAGGACAAGAAAGAGCTCAAGACATACACCCCTCAGATGAAGCCTGGATATGACTTACATGCCAAATATGACAAGGTATGCAGCTAAATATGCAGCGAAACTGTAGATGTATTATGTATACATCTTCGTATGTTAGGAAGTGCTATGCGAATGAGTGCGAAATTTATAATAATATTGAAAATCTCGCACATCCAGAGAATCCCTCAAACGCGCTACCGCCAAAACCTAGGAAGCAGAAGCAAGAGGCACAGACGAAGCGAAAATCTACGGAAGCGGTCCATTGCCCCGAATAGGCATACATAATTGTTGTATTACGATGCCAGCCTAGAATGCCCGGCGGCGTCATCTCGTATTCAGAGGTAGGACACATGATCGTTCTACAGGTTGAAAATTACCCCCTATTTCGCAGCGTTTCAAGTACATTTTCAGGAAATTAGACCCCTTTTTATCGCAGAAACGAGTACAAAGTGGCCTTTAAAAGAGACCCTAATTTCGGCATTTCAGGTACATACTTTACAAAGACTATCTATTTTCACGATTTCAAGTACACAAACAGAAAACTACTTTTGTATGACTCAATTATACCAGGTCCACAGTTATCATGGAAACAAAATAAACAAACAATATAACACATCATGAATTTTGATTATCTTGCAATATTGCTTTACTCATTCCGGAACAACCCTTCGAAGAAATTACACAATTAAATGAGATACACAGCTTTACCTCAAATTTGATAAAAATATATTTGAGTTAAAAACATGCAATGTATCATGCACAATGTGATAAAGGCTACAGTATCTTGAACTGATTTGGATCAGGTCCAGACTGGTGCTTAAGGGTCAACATCTATGCTCACCCCCGCGTACACAGTAGGCTTGCAGCCTTCTACTGCATTGTCCTTTTGCAAGTCTGAAAAAATGAATCTCGTGATAGTCCACTATTGTGGTTTAGGATTAGGAAAGTAATATTAGGGTCAACATGTTTTGGTCCACGTGACACCTTTGACAGCAGCCATGATATGGATGCAAGGTTCATCTGACCAGCCACTGCATGCACGCCACCAACGCAGGATTAAGTTCCCAACAGTTTGGAGCACAAACTTGGCATACCAGGTTCAGAGCAGAGCTCATTGTGGTTCTGAGTGGTCCACCATATATCTATCTTTGAGCTTGTAATCGCTATCATCTAGAGTCTTTTCAGTACACAATTCATCTATGAAATCCATGAATTCCATCCACAAGGTAGACCGTTTACTTTTTAGGTTATGGTGAGGATATCTTTCCTCGACAGGATATCACGCTGTTTTGGTCGGTTACAGTCCGTTATTCCGAAGGTTCGTTATTCTGAAGGTTCAGTTATTCCGAAGGTTCGTTATTCCGAAGGTTCGTTATTCCGAAGGTTCGTTATTCCGAAGGTTCGTTATTCCGAGGGTTCGTTATTCCGAAGGTTCGCTATTCCTAAAACGAAATCGGGTTCGTTATTCCGAAGGTTCGTTTATCCGAGAAAAAAAAATCGGGTTCGTTATTCCGAAGGTTCGTTATTCCGAAGGTTCGTTATTACGAAGGTTCATTAGTCCGAAAATAAAATAGGGTTCGTTAATCCGAAAATTAAATCGGGTTTGTTATAATACTATAATTTGTGTTTTGTTTATTTAATTTACAGCCTGCATTAAGCATATACCCCTCCCCCTTTCCCTCTCTTGGCCAGACCAATCAAACATTTAAGTTAATTTTTTGTCTTTATTTGAAATTATAGCATTATAACAAACCCAAATTCATTTTCGGATTAACGAACCCGATTTCATTTTAGGAATAGCGAACCTTCGGAATAACGAACCCTCGGAATAACTGACCTTCGGAATAACGAACCTTCGGAATAACGAACACAATTTTATTTTCGGACTAACGAACCTTCGGAATAACGAACCTGGTTTCATTTTAGGAATAGCGAACCTTCGGAATAACGAACCCTCGGAATAACGAACCTTCGGAAATTTGCAACAAATGTTCGGATTAACGAACCCTATTTCATTTTAGGATTAACGAACCCTCAGGTATACGAAATTTGCGTGTTCGGAATAACGAACCTTCGGAATGAAGAACCTTCGGAATAACGAACCTTTGGAATAACGAAGCGCACCCGTTTTGGTCATGGTAAGCTATGAATATGAAGTGAAAAGAGAACAAAGAAAAATACACTTTATACAACATTTAACAAAGTGGCAAATGACACACAATACATTTATACCATGAACAAAGGCCTGAAAATAACCTGTCCTGCGGGCTTCACGATCCGGGATAAAATCTTACACCACTTCAACTCGGTAAGCAGTGTTCTCGGTAATCAAGCAAGGCTTACAAGTTCACCTAGAGAAATTAATTTTCCTTCAATATTACAACTAAATATGTGAATGATAAATTATCTTTTAATTTGTATAACGAATTAATACTTTAAATGTATAATTCCTAACTTTTCTTATGCATACAAAATTAATGTCGTCACTCACAAAACATGATGCAATGTTACTATCATTGCTTATTTCATATATTTAGAAATACTTAGTAAATTACTGTTTCATTCAAAATCAAACAATAACATTACAAAACACAACATGATTTACCTGAATTATGTTATGATAGAAAAGCTCTGCATGAGTTTTGACCAGATACGTGCCATGCTTTATGTAGTTCCAAGAATATTTGTTCTGTCCTGCCCAACGCTGCTTCCCTGAAAAGCAAAACAATTGTTTTATTTATTACATCTGACTGAACATGAAACAGATACAAAGTGCAGTGAAAAATTAACAATATATATATATTAAATAGTAGACATGTCTCACAGTCTCAACTAGACCGAAGAAGTGTTCGTGATAATTACTCCGCTAGCTTGACACTCGGATCGCGGGTATTTATCGTAATGGGATAGAGTAGAAAATCTGATATATAATAACTCATAGTCATAGACATATATCATTATATGCTTTTACTACGCTCATTCATGTCATTATCTACAGTTACAAAAACAATCTAATTAATTTTGTACAGTAACTGTTAATACTAACATTTACTGTTAATACTAACATTCCAATATGTATATCTCTATTTTGTATAAATTGTAATAATTCATTTGTAATGTTTTGTTGGAAGCAAGAATAAAATTGAATTGAATTGAATTTATCGTATTTCTCTAATTCTTTCTTGAACTTGACATTTCAGCAGTTTGGCTCACTATTTATACAAATTCAATTTAACAATTAGCCATGAAGGCGCTAGAAAGACACATTTTCATCAATTTTTTGACAATCATTAAACTAGGTACCTATGACATGTTCAATGATAATGTAAAAACATGGATGAAAAGTGTATTCCTAGCATCTACTTGGCTAATATGAAAATCCGCATTGCAAAATTAGTAAAAATGAAAGCACAAAAGGCTAGACTAGACCACATCTACAAAGTACATGGTCCACTCATATTAATATTTTTAACTAAATCTAAATATATTTTTGAATAAATATACAAATTAAACCATTTGTTTACAATTGTTTCATTATTGAATAATTCATTATCTATACATCCAGACGGGCTTGGTACGAACAGTCACGTTCACGTCACGTTCACGTCACGTGAACGGTTCTGTACCTTTTGTGAAACAGGTCACCCAAATCTACGAAGTGTAGGGTAAAGTGACCCAACAATTTGTCGTTTTCCATGCCGGTAAAACTCGAATCGTCACGTCTACCAAAACGTGACGTGAGTGTTTAATCATTATTTGTAAAAGTGAAAGCGCTTGTTACTAAGACTAGTCATGACGTCATCCAGAATATTCTCGACGACACAACTTTTCCTTTTTGTGCGATTGAATTGCTATGGAGATTGCGTGTTTAAGGATTTGTCGCAGCGCACAAAAAATTGTATGTAAGTGAATGGGGACCGCGGACAAAGTATCAGACAGTTGTTAGAGGGAGAAAATAAATCTTTCTAACAGATAACGTTAAACAGAAATGGATAATCAAATTAGAAACTGTGCTTATATTATGTTTGTCTAAACATTCGTGGTCCAAACGGGGATCGGAAACTGGTTACTCGCTACAGCCAACTACGGACTGTGTCCGCTTAGGCCTAGCTAGCCACCCCGACCGCCAGGCGCCAGGCGCCAGGGGCTCCGACCGCGGCCCGTGGTGCTTGCCTAGCAGTACACGGTGAGGCGGCCAGCTGTTGTGACAAGTTACCAATTTGTTTTGAGCGTCCCTTTGGCCCTGTGTATGCATACTTCAACAATTATTAATTAGGCTCATCTTCAAATCAGACGGTGTGCAAATTATTTCATTATTACTGCATTATCAGAATATCTTTATGTACATGCGGGTGCGGTTCGTTATTCCGAAGGTTCGTTATTCCGAAGGTTCGTTATTCCGAAGGTTCTTTATTCCGAAGGTTCGTTATTCCGAACACGCAAATTTCCTATACCTGAGTGTTCGTTAATCCGAACATTTGTTGCATTATTCCGAAGGTTCGTTATTCCGAAGGTTCGCTATTCCTAAAATGAAATCGGGTTCGTTATTCCGAAGGTTCGTTATTCCGAAGGTTCGTTATTCCGAAGGTTCTTTATTCCGAAGGTTCGTTATTCCGAAGGTTCGCTATTCCTAAAATGAAATCGGGTTCGTTATTCCGAAGGTTCGTTAGTCCGAAAATGAATTAGGGTTCGTTAATCCGAAAATTAAATAGGGTGTGTGTGCGTGTGTGTTTGTGTGTGTGTGTGTATGTGTGTGTGTGTGTGTGTGTGTGTGTGTGTGTGTGTGCACTGGCGTAGTGGTGGGGGGGGGGGGGGGGGGTGTCATGGGCCCCCCTACCAAATCAGTTTAAATCATTAATAAACATGCATGCATGAAGGAATCATGAACATTAAAAAGGGAACACCCCCCCCCCCCCCCCTTGGGCTGCCAAGTGAAAATGTGATGTGGAAAACATCACTTGCGGGGATTCAAAATAGCAACCCCCCCCCCCCCCCCCCTTGCCCTTAGTTGCTATATATGATGAAATACATACAATTCAGACAAATAAAATGTGATTTTGGACTGATATCAAGCAGCAAAATCTAACTTTATGATATAATTATAATTATATCAAATTGATTTTGGTTTTATTTCATGTTTTTTTTTTACATGAGAAAGATGTATATATATATATTTCATTCTTATTGCACTGTTTTACAAAGAAAAAGAAAATACAATTTGACTAGAATTGTAAAGCCACTTTTTGCCCGCCTCCCCTTCTCCCCCACCCCCCATGCAGCCACGGCAATTAGAGTAAGATTGATCCCCTTTCCCAAGTCCACACTGCTCAAAATCAAATCAACTCAATTCTTTTCTACGTCGTATTTATTTAATTTTCGGATTAACGAACCCTATTTCATTTTAGGACTAACGAACCTTCGGAATAACGAACCTTCGGAATAACGAACCTTCGGAATAACGAACCTTCGGAATAACGAACCTTCGGAATAACGAACCCGATTTTATTTTCGGATCAACGAACCTTCGGAATAACGAACCTTCGGAATAACGAACCTTCGGAATAACTGAACCTTCGGAATAACGAACCTTCGGAATAAACGGACTGTAACCGTACATGCAACACAGCCAATCCTCGAGCTTACACTACAATACATGCCCAAACTTCAAGATTACAGACTATAAGATTTTTTTCTTATATTTAAGCCACCTATGAGGTGTCTTAAATTTAAGACAAAAATCTTACGCTGAAATGTTTATGGAATACCAATGCTTGTTTAAGCAAATTTGCTTATAATAAGCAAAAAAACTTAGCAAATTTGCTCACCGAAATTAAGTGCGTCTAAAATGTAAGCAAATTTGCTTACGAGGGAATTTAAGCAAAAATGCTTAGATCTAAGCATTTTTGCTTATAATAAGCAAAAATTCTAAGATTTCTTGCTTATATGTGTTTATGGAATACAGGCCCTGATGTGTTGTGACGATATCGACGAGATTCGAGAGCGAGGCCGAGGCGGGGCCGAGGCCCAGTTTGACGACGCGGCGATCGAGTAAATTGCAGGCTAGGCGCCGGCCGGATCAAAACAACATACAACGAGACAAAACTCAGAAACTAACCACAATCCTTGTAACAATTATATGTTTTTCATTTCCAACAATATGTGAACTTAAATTGCCACATTTTGACTCTTGTGAGTTGTGAAAAGTGACAACTTTGCCTTTTCACTCTCATGCATGACTTGACAAATCAATTTTATCAGTGGCGTAGCTACGGGGGGGCATATATTCTGAAAAAAACAATAGAAAACATAAGGGCACATTTAGGTGTACCCCCCAATAATTTTGGGCGACTGGACCTGGTCTAGACTTTTTGCTTGGTCCTGGTCTGTCCTGGCTACAAAAATTAGGACTGGTCCTGGTCTAGGCCTAAAAAAAGGTACTGACAAAAATTTACGACTCTCCCCCCCCCCCCCCCCCCCCCCCACTGACAGGATTTTATGAACCGCTAGGTCCTGGTACTGTTGGAACCGGTCCTGGTCCAGGCTTCGAACAAATATTACGACTCAGCCTACCCCCCCCCCCCCCCCCCCCCCCGTCGCTGACAGGATTTGTTCAACTACTTGGTCCTGGTCTAGGTTCGCTAGTGATTTTGTTGCCCCCCCAATCAGTCCGACCACGCTACACCACTGCATTTTATTATCACACACAAGTAATAAATACGTGTAGAAACAAGTTATTTTGCTCAAAACCTATTCGTTAAAATTATTTCGCTATTTTTATAAAGGGGGACTTTCATTCGTTGTTGTTTTTACTACATGTTTGTTTTTTGTGTACGTATAATTTGCGTGAATGGGAGGTTATAATCTATACCATTGTGTCTGGGTGTGCATGCATTTGTCTAGCTGTGTCATTATCATCCTTTGATAAGTGTATGCGCTTTTCCTAACACCATACACGATACTTTATTATATAATTTTATATTTCATTGTACATTATATATTTGTACATTTCATTGTATTAGTTTCACTAGCATTAGCTGCATCATTAGTACACTGAGTAATGGTAGCAGTGGCCGCACACATGTTTTTTTTTTCAAAGGGGAAGGAGAGGGGGTTATTTCGTCAGCTAAATTTCTTTGAGCGGGGGGGGGGGGGGCGGGGTTAGCTGTAGATATTTGGAGTCAATCAAAAACAGCCAAAACAGTATTTTTGGGGTACAGGGGAAGGTAACCCCCCCCCCCCCCTACCCGCCACCATGGGTACGCCTATGAATGGTACATTTTGTTTCATTCATCTTCGGCCTGAACCAGCTATTTTGCCATTAGTCTCTTCTCAATGACAATTTACGTTATTTTTTAAAACACCAGCGGCAATTTACGTGAGCTTTTGTAGATTGCATATAGCAGGTCAACAAATTGTTGGGTCACGTTACCCTACACTTCGTACATTTGGGTGACCTGTTTCACAAAAGGTACAGAACCTGAACGTGACGTGAACGTGACGTGAACGTGACTGTTCGTACCAAGCCATCCAGACGCGTAGGGGGGAATTTACTTCAAATTGAAAGAGGTCGATAACAAAACGTCAATGACAATATTGTTGTTATATAACCAGCTGCGAATTTCATTCACCAGCGGTTCATCAGTAGCTCGCACGCCGAAGATACCCTCGTGCTACGCAAGTCCCATCTAAATGAGCAGCCCGCGATCGGATGGTTTCTGCAGGAGAGAAAATCCGTACAAATTTATGAATTTCTCCGTGAATAAATATAATTTCATAATGAAGCTTATATTGATACGATAGAAATACTATTCAGCTTTGGAATATATGAAATTTGTAATAACAGAGGTAGGAGGTAAGGGATAATTACGTGAAATTTACAGACTCTTTCTCCCGTAGACTTTGTACAGGCCGAAGTATGTTTGGAACTAAAGAGCGAAAATGTTGACCTTTGACCCCGCGTGTCGCAACTCTCTCTAGCTCTATCATCAACGCGCTCTGTTAAATAAACCTTGTAGCGCCATCACAAACACGGTTACAGTCCGTTATTCCGAAGGTTCGTTATTCCGAAGGTTCAGTTATTCCGAAGTTTCGTTATTCCGAAGGTTCGTTATTCCGAATGTTCGCTATTCCTAAAACGAAATCGGGTTCGTTATTCCGAAGGTTCGTTTATCCGAAAAAGGGGTTCGTTATTCCGAAGGTTCGTTATTCCGAAGGTTCATTAGTCCGAAAATAAAATAGGGTTCGTTAATCCGAAAATTAAATCGGGTTTGTTATAATACTATAATTTGTGTTTTGTTTATTTAATTTACAGCCTGCATTAAGCATATACCCCTCCCCCTTTCCCTCTCTTGGCCAGACCAATCAAACATTTAAGTTAATTTTTTGTCTTTATTTGAAATTATAGCATTATAACAAACCCAAATTCATTTTCGGATTAACGAACCCGATTTCATTTTAGGAATAGCGAACCTTCGGAATAACGAACCCTCGGAATAACGGACCTTCGGAGTAACGAACCTTCGGAATAACGAACCCGATTTTATTTTCGGACTAACGAACCTTCGGAATAACGAACCTGATTTCATTTTAGGAATAGCGAACCTTCGGAATAACGAACCCTCGGAATAACGAACCTTCGGAATAATGCAACAAATGTTCGGATTAACGAACCCTATTTCAGTTTAGGATTAACGAATCCTCAGGTACCTATACGAAATTTTCGTGTTCGGAATAACGAACCTTCGGAATAACGAAGCGCACCCACAAAAACATACCTAAATTACAGATTTCATGTACATCGTCATGAAAAAAATTGTCGCGTACTGTACCACATAATCTTTAAAAAAAAAGACTCTATTTGTGGAATTTCGCGTACATCGTCATGAAAATTACCCTATTTGTCCATTTCCGCGTACAAGTAAATAACGCGTTCACATGCGAAAAAGACCCCTTTTCACTCGAAATTGTGAACGATCATGCGTGCCCACGGCCAATGTGTAGTGACACCACCGGGCTAGAATGATAAAGCTACACATGAATATTTCGCGATGCACACAAAAAAAGAGCGAACGTGTTATACTCTATGTATTGAAAAAGCTATAACATTTGGCCCTGAGGATATAAGATTTCGGTTAACCTACATTGTCCTATTTACAAAATGATGCATGCTTATCCGATGAAAATGAATTAAATTCATACACTCATGAGAAAAGTGTCAATTTTAATTTAATTGAGGAATCAGAAAATATCATTCTTCTTCCAGCACTTATATCAGTCTTGTAGCTAACCATTACGTTATGATCACTGGCACTATACGGGCAGACGGGAAGCATTATAATCGATCCCCGTGCAAATTAAATTTGATTGTGTGTTTGTCCATGCAGAAACCAATGGCCGTTGCTGCGATGAGGATAGATGCTCGTAAAGAGGCAAACATCGATATTGGATCAGCATCTTTCTACGAGACAAGTGACCATTTAAAGAAAGAAGACCTACTTCCCGAGGCACCCAGAAAGCCAGCAATCGTCAAAAGGTTACATGATTCTATCAAGCTCGAATGGGCAGCACCACAGGTTCGTAGTGAATGCGTGAAAGCTTATCTTGTGAAATACAGAGAAACAATGTCTAACCATACTACTGAGTGGTATGAACACAGAACAGGTAAACCGCACACTGATGCTAATATTACAGGTCTAAGAAATAATACCAAATATGAGTTCTGCGTGGCAGCGATATGCGAGAGTGGGGTTTCCGTCTCAAGTGAGATAAGCGACGTTGCTAAGACACTATTGTTCGACCCTCCTGGTCTGCCAGAGATAGTCAATATATCTCACGATTCTACACAACTCAAATGGGCTCCTCCAGACTTTGGTAGAGAGAGTGTGCGAGTATATCTCGTAAAATACAAAGAAATATCATCAATCAAGAACCATGAATGGTCTGAACAAACAAGCACAGCTACTAAGGCGACTATACTCAAATTGAGCCCTAGTACCGCATATGAGTTCGCGGTGACAGCGATATGCGAGAATTCGGATTCTACAATTAGTACTACGGGCCCTGTTAAGATTGTTAAAACCCTATCATTGAGCCCTCCCGGAAAACCAGAAATCAACAAAATGTTCCATGATACCCTTATGCTCATTTGGGCTGCACCAAAGGTTGGTGTTGAACGCGTAAAAGATTATCATGTGCGATACAGAAAAAAAACATCAAACCATGACCGTGAATGGTCGAACATAATATTAAGTACGACGACCAATGCAACCATATCCAAATTGTCAATAAACACCGCATATGAATTTTCAGTAGCAGCGATTTGCGATGAAGAAAATGCTCACTTTAGTCCAATGAGCAACGTTGTAACAACCCTTCCGTCGAGTCCTCCTCGAGACGTGAGGAATACCAAGGTTTCTACCACAAGCATTACTGTGTGTTGGGATCAGCCCAGTTTAATTGGCTCTGGGTTGAATATTCTGAGGTACAATGTTAAATGTACACCAGTCGGGGACAACAACCCAGAACACGTGGTGATGGATACAACAAGAAACGCCATATGTCGATACTATATCGAAGACCTTAACAGAGGCACTACTTACAACATATCTGTTTCTGCCGTTTTTGCTACGGAAGAGGATAGCAACTTTTCCCGTCCTGTAGAAATCACTACAGATTCGAGGTGGCTCGACGAGTTGATACCAAAGTGTACAGTTCTCAATGAAATTAATCCATTGAAAGTCAAGCCGGCCATCTACAAGTTGCCTCTCAGTAAAAGAGAAATCGGCGTACGGCGTGCGTACCAGATGTATCACTTTGGGGACGAGAGTAATCTAGGAAAAAGACATGTGGTAGTAATGCTCGTAGGGGCTACAGGTGCAGGGAAGAGCACACTTATCAATGCTATCATCAATTACATCTTTAGCGTTGAGTGGGAGGACGACTTTCGATTCAAGATCATCGCTGATGAGGGAGAGAACAAAGCACATAGTCAAACCCGGTTGGTTACATCGTACACCATTTACCCAACAAAATGGTCAAATCTTGACTACACGCTGACGGTAATTGAAACGCCTGGCTTTGATGATACGCAAGGTGTTAATAGTGCCAGTGTCATCGTTTATGAGATATGCAATTTCTGGTCAGATTATTTCACGAATCTCGTTGATCACATAGATGTCCTTGCCATTGGTTGTGTGGTACACGCATCGCAAGTCAGACTTGCGATTAGTCAGAAGTACGTGTTTCGAAGCGTTTCTAGTGGAATCTTTGGCAAAGACATCAAAGATAACACTATGACGCTGGTGACGTTTGCTCATGGGCAGAAGTCACCTGTTATAGATGCGATACAAGCAGCGAATATTCCGTGCATAGGTAAAGGCGCCTTTAAATTCAATAATGCCGCTTTGTTTACAAGTCATGCAAGTAACGCATGTGAAGTGGAGTACTGCCGCTGCTGCTGCTTCGACCAAATATTCTGGCGAATGGGAGTACAGTCCATGAGGCGATTTTTTGATAGTCTAGCTGAGACTGAAAAACAGAGTCTTTCTCTCACAAGAGAAGTCCTAAAAGAACGACAACGATTAGAGACAACAATAGAAAGTCTGAAACCACAGATTCAAATAGGATGCGCCAAGCTTGACGAACTTCAGAAAGAGCAGAGCGACTTTTCTGATCCGGTATCAATTATCCCGTTTTCAACGTTGTTCAATGAGTTGATGGCACAGTGCAAAATTCTCAAGGTTGGGGATCCTTCAAAAGGCGAACCGTCCATCTACAACCTTCCCTTTGCCAAAGAAACGGAATACACAGGGCGTAAGTATGAGATGTACCACTTCGGGAAGAGAAATCCAAGTAGAAGACATGTAGTTGTTATGCTTGTAGGGGCTACAGGTACAGGGAAGAGCACACTCATAAATGTCATCATCAACTACATATTTAACGTGCAGTGGGAGGACGACGTTCGATTCGATATCATCCCTGAAAAGGGGGAGAACAGGGCAGCTGGTCAAGTACACTTTCAGACGAAGTTGGTCACGTCGTACACCATTCACCCAACAGAATGGTCGAGGCTTGACTGTACGCTAACGGTTATAGAAACGCCTGGCTTTGGATATACGCTAGATCGTGACAGAGCAATCGTTGATCAGATACGAGAATTCTTTTCAGATTATTCCACACATCTTGTTGACCACATAGATGCCATTGGCTTTGTGGCACCGGCATCCATACACAGAGTTACGACTGTTGAGAAGTACGTGTTTGAATGCGTTTCGTCAATCTTTGGCAAAGACATCAAAGATAACACTATGTTGCTGGTGACGTTTGCTGATGGGCAGAAGCCTCCTGTTATAGATGCTATACAAGCAGCGGATATTCCGTACTTAGGTAAAGGCGCATTTAAATTCAATAATTCCGCTTTGTTTGCAAGTCATGCAAGTAACGCATGTGAAGAGGAGGTCTGCTGCTGCTGCTGCTTCGACCAAATATTCTGGCGAATGGGAGTACAGTCCATGAGGCGATTCTTTGATAGTCTAGCTGAGACTGAACAAATGAGTCTTTCTCTCACAAGAGAAGTCCTAAAAGAACGACAACGATTAGAGACATTTGAAGAAAGTCTGCAATCACAGATCGAAATGGGATGTCAACAGCTTGACGAGCTTAAGGAAGAGCAGCAGATTATGAAACAACACGAGGCTGATATTGAGGCAAACAAAGAATACATATACGAGATAGATGTCCCAAAATCTCGCATGATTGACATTAGTGGCAGTGGTAAATATTCGAATAACTGTAGTAGATGTCACGTCACATGTCACTACCCATGCCCAATAAGAGATGCCAGAGAAAAGGCCAAATGCAAAGCCATGGGTAAGGATGGAATGTGCACTTTTTGCCCAAAAAGATGTTCTTGGAATGTGCACGCTATTCAAGGGTATAAATTCGATTTCTACACTGAGAAGGAAACGCGGACTTTCTCGGGTTTGGAGAGTCGATACAAGTATGCGACTGCTAAGAAGCTTACTGTAGAAC
>JBAMJV010014287.1:0-26970 GCA_037951105.1 Echinarachnius parma
CTCTATACGCATGCACATAAAACATATTTAATATATTCCAGTGAAACTTACGATTTTTGGAGTAAAACGGCCTCACAAACCGGCCAAAGGTTGCTTTTTTCAGCTGAAATGGTTTATATTTTGCTGATATTTTCACAGGTTAGTCTGGGCTTAGTTTTGCTATCACATTCTCATCACTCTCTGGCATGAAACATTTTCAGACAATCGTACTCTATACGCAAATACAAATAAAACATGGTATATGCACATAAAACAATATTTAATATATTCCAGTGAAACTTACGATTTTTGGAGGTAAAACGGCCTCACAACCGGCCAAAGGTTGCTTTTTCAAGCTGAAATGGTTTTCATGTTTTCGTGAACTCTTTCCTGGATGAATCACAATCTGCAATATCGCATCACGCCTGTACATGTTATACAAACAAACATGTGCACCACAAACACACACCCACACACATATATTTGAAAGAGAAACACAGTGTTGCAGCCCATGTCTGATTGAGTCATCAGCCGGTGTCGCACACAATTATCTAAACCCCTCAAAAAAGTTCGGAAACTCAAGTTTGATCGATTATATCTATGTTCTTATGAAATCATAATGGTTATATTTGGTATCACTTGAAAGAGTGTGTTTACTTCTGTTAAAATTATACCAAATTCGTAAGCATCACGAGCACGAGGTATGCGCAGTATATTTGAGAATGGGGAATGTCAGAAGTGAAATGTCACAAATGGCACCAAAAACTTCAATTGGAAGGTCCGACACCCATATCACGGTCTTTCTCAAGTTCAAATTCTTTCGACGATGAATATCTTGACAATGAAGAGATGCTGTTGAATACGGTATCAGAAAAAAGCCTGTTTAATTATCTTTCCAATGACACCTCACTTGGAATGATTATGAAAGCTGGGTAGGCACAATAAAGGTGAATATTGGGGAAGATCGACATCAAAATGTAAACAAAATGCATTTGATTGTGTGAAATTGAAGGCGTTGCATCCAAAAATGACTTTTTGTGGGGATATTTTAGTACTTTACTTTACATAATCATTATGAAATTCAACATCATATTGAAGCGTGTTAATTTGTCAAAACAATAATGCCCCATTCATAGTGGTTATGTGATTTAGGTGTGTGTAGTACCTCTAAATGTATGGGACTCAAAATGACACGTTGCAATGTCGAACTTCTACCATTTGATACGTGGTAATAAGGGCATACCTACACGGTCAAAGAGGGCGCTAATATGCCAGTTCTGGCCAGTTTGCGTAGGTTTAGAGAAATTTGATGCATTTTCAATACATCAAGTTTGTGAGTTTCCTGTACTGCACACTCACATTCCGCATACTCATTGCAAATGAGATATCATATTAAAGATAAATTAACGAGCTTTCCGATAGTGAAACACGGAATGATGATAGAGTTATGATTAATACAACAATATCTTACCGGAATCTTGAAACAAGAAGCCACGGTCTTAAATTCATAGCATTAATAGACCCCCATATCCGGTTTTACTGCACACACCCCAATAGCATAATTATTACAGGTGAGACATGATTTTAAGGAAAAATAAACACGCTTTCACATGATGTTAAATTTACTGATGATTATGCAATGTAAAACCCCAAAACATCTCCTCCAATAGTCGTTT
Organism: Echinarachnius parma; assembly: GCA_037951105.1. Taxonomy (NCBI): domain Eukaryota; kingdom Metazoa; phylum Echinodermata; class Echinoidea; order Clypeasteroida; family Echinarachniidae; genus Echinarachnius; species Echinarachnius parma. The sequence continues at coordinate 1,656 of JBAMJV010014287.1, forward strand.
TTCCATGCAACGCCTTTAATTTCACAAAATGAAATGCATTTTGCAACATTTTACTTTCGGCCCACCCCATATTCAGCTGTACCATACTTTACCTGTTAATAAAATTGTTACGGACATAATTGTATTGAAAAGATAGGCAAGTGGGCTTTAAAATGATACCAAATTTGATAAGTTTAAATCCTTTGAACACGCTACAATCTTCGATACAACTTGAACCTTAAAAAATACGACACAAGAGTCAAATTTCCCAATTGAATACTTTCGGCCCATTTTGCGACATTTGACTTCTGACCTTCCTCCATTCTGAAACGCACTGCGTATTCCCTGATTTGAAATAAATGACAAATAATGTACCATTTTAAAGGGAAATCATCATGCATTGCAATGACACTAAAAAAAAAAATACAATTTGACAATAAGAGTGATAATATTCGATCAAAGTTGAGTTTCCGAACTTTTTTTGAGGGGTTTAGATAATAGGTATCAAGATAATTCGCATACGTATGTGACAGACATGCTACGAATTATCAAGATAATTCAATTATCTCGATAATTTTCCCCAAGTGTGACACCGACTACTTTTTCCATTTGGTGAATGAGCATTATGAGTACAAACACCAAACACAATAATAATAATTATATAACGCGCATACCAGGTATGTCTCTATGCGCCGTTAGAAATTGAAATAAAAGAAATAAAGTTTCAATACAGGGTCTGCAACTGCTACATATGGATATGGGATTATAAGGATATGAGCTACATGTATTCTCTGAATTTACCTTCTATAACTTCAATTATTATGTGAATTTGATTTTGTATTTTGTATTCATGAGATGTTCATATCTGTTACTATTTTGTTGATTTGTATGTTTCGAATGTAATTTTGTGGAAATCTGAATAAATGAAAATGAAATGAAATGAAATGAAATGTATACTTTGCAGCATTTCTCTGAGAGCCTGTTTTCAAATATGATATTCCTGGAGTAAAATTATATTATTATCTAGCTTATCTCGTCAAAACTGTTACTTTTGACACAATGTTAGCTCTTGTTTAACAATGAATAAAAGAAACAATTGTTCATGGTTTGGCCCATAAAATATAATTTTTTGTAAGTAAAGGGGTAATTATAGGTATCTTGAAATCATACATACTTCTATTCTAAGAAAGCATCTCAAATGTAACACAATTAAATTTCGAGAGTGAATATAGGGCCTAAATTGTCGATCCTAGCAGAATCTTTTGCAGAGGCTATAACTGACAAGGGAACATAAAATACATAACACTATATACTAAACATAATACCAACATATGCATACAGCTAAGGAAGGGGGAGGAGACATAGAACAATAAATAGGCTGTGAGTGGCCAATCAAACTTGGCTGAGATTGGAGGGAAAACACACAAAGAAGATTTATATAACATGGCACAAGGAAGTAGATAGAGAAAATGTGAATAAGAATTTGGGAGGCATGATGAAAGCAATGCCCTGAAAATGGGAAGACCCTGAATGGGCTCCCTGATCCTTTTGTTCTCATGCCCCCCCCCCCCCCCCCCCTATTTAAATGCCTGCCCAAGGTCAGTTATAGCCTCTGAAGAAGATTCTGCTAAGATCGAAAATTTAGGCCCTAGATTGACTCTCATTTTATTACTCAGGCATTATTATAGTATTTTTTCAGCAGTTTTCAGCAGTATTTTTGCAACAATTAAATTGCCTGATTTTTTTCTTAAAATGTTTGCTTCCCCTTTTACGTTCTTATGTCTGTTTACCATTTCAGAAAACATCAAAAATAACTCACAGAAAAGAAGAATACACATGTGAAATAAGACAAAAAAACACTTTAATATGTTCTTTTACTTTATAATCATTCTATTGAGAACAAAACATACATTAGGAATGATACTAAATTATAACAAGATTTTATATCGCATGAAACTGTTTAATTGAAATAGCTTGCACATGTATCGAGCTTGCAAATAGAATTCTTTGATTTAAGAAAATTAACTTTAAAAGTTAAAGCTGTAATCAATTAAAATTCTAGTAATTAAAAGTGAGCAAAGAAAAATAGGCTTCGCCGGGAATCGAACCCGAGACCGCCGGATTGCTAGACCTGTGCTCAAACCATCAAGCCACGAAGACTTTGTATGGTGGGCGTTCCAATGAAACCCTTTTCAATGCTCGATTAGTCAGAAGCTATATAAACTGGGCCAATCCCAAGGATAATTAAATCAACTTTTATAGAGAAAGGCGCAGGATCACGCGAAGTGATGCAGCTTTTTTTTATTAATTAAATTCAAACATAGAGGAAACTGACTAGAAATATTTGAGTAATTAAAAGTGAGCAAAGAAAAATAGGCTTCGCCGGGAATCGAACCCGAGACCGCCGGATTGCTAGACCGGTGCTCAAACCATCAAGCCACGAAGACTTTGTATGGTGGGCGTTCCCATGAAACCCTTTTCAATGCTCGATTAGTCAGAAGCTATATAAACTGGGCCAATCCCAAGGATAATTAAATCAACTTTTATAGAGAAAGGCGCAGGATCACGCGAAGTGATGCAGCTTTTTTTTATTAATTAAATTCAAGCATAGAGGAAACTGACTAGAAATATTTGAGTAATTAAAAGTGAGCAAAGAAAAATAGGCTTCGCCGGGAATCGAACCCGAGACCGCCGGATTGCTAGACCGGTGCTCAAACCATCAAGCCACGAAGACTTTGTATGATGGGCGTTTTCTGTAAAGACATAGAGAAATGACATTATTTATTAAATAAATAGCTTTCGATCCTAGCAGAATCTTCGTCAGGGCACAAATGACAGTTACTACAGAAAAAACACAGAATATATACCAACATAAACATAAACATATACAATGATGAAAATGTTCCTCAACTGGTATAATTTCATAATTACAAATATCATACCTTAATTTCAGACAATTCATCTGTGATAAGGTCCTCATTCCTTAAAAGCAGATATTAGTATGTTGGGGGTTAGGTATACAAATTAAATCAAATCATAGTTAGATCACTCATGATGATATGACAAATGCAACGTCTGTGTATTTACATGTATGATGAGCTCTAATTGATGTAAAATATACAAATAATTATGTAACTGAAGAGTTTAAATGTTGAGCATATAAAAACCTCTCTGTACTCCTGGTTTAAAGGTAATATCCCCCATTGGGGAAGGACACATTGCAAAACTGTTGTATTCGAAGGTGAGATAACAGTAGGTACAGAAACATTGGATAGATTTTTATATTTTCCACATTAAAACAAAACACAATATAAATTTTGCCTCCAATGGCGGACAAATTTAAATAGTTTTACACGTACATGGTAACGTTATACAAAATTAAGTGCATAATAAATAAACATGTGAAGAAGATACAATACTAAAAGAGGTGCAGCAAGAGGAAGTAGAAATCAAAATAACCCAACAGCATGTCATATTCTTTACAAAATATCACATAATAATTAAAATCACATATCAACTTAATGTACATACTTCACAAAATATTATTCCATTTATATGCCATTAGTATACAGGCAGAGTATATAGTGTGTTTCAGTCATTTATCAAAGTTCAATATTTCTAAATGAATTATCAAACTATTATACATAAATAAATGCGGGAAATTCCCTCGTAATAAAAGGGAAGAGAGAGAGGTGTAACAGAGTTGGCGAATAGTGACAGGGGATAGACATCAATCAATTGATGCAAGAGAATTGAAAAAGGACGAGAAAGAAGGGACAATCCCACATCATTTCTGGTTGATAGTAAGCTCATTTGTACATAATCCATTATTGTGTAGTAGTACTACAAAATAAATTATACACATTTTCATTTTCTATCCACTCTACGAGAGGCTCTAAATCATATACGTATAACGTAACACTGAACAAACTAAACATTTCCTTTTCAAGTTTAAAGAAACAAAACATGGCATTAGTTTGCAAAACTTTAAAGTCCTTAAAGGGATAGTACAGTTTTGGTAAGGCTGAACTTTAGTAACCAAACCTGGACAGTAACATTATAAACTAATAGTAATAACTCCACCATGCTCGAAAGGTATACAAAATTACAAACAACTAAGTAAAAAGCCCGTTATCATTCAAAAAGAGCCATTAAAACACAAGAGGGCGCTTTCTAAAAAGGCATTGGTTTCAACCATTTTTCATACAAAATTATGCATGTGATGTTTTATTGAAATAATGATTAAATAGAGAGATCATCAACAACTATTTTAAAAACGCTTTTGAAAATTTTTGAAAATGTTGAAGTGCAAGCATTTTTTTTATTTTTTGAAAATATCTAATTATTTGGGCCCCAAATAATTATAAGATCAGATATATTTATTGATATTTCAGCCGTTTCTGGGTCTATTTTGACCAAAAGAAGAGTTTATTCTGCCATTAGAATTGCATGTACTCTCAAAAACGACACTCAGTTTTTCATTACCTCACAAAAAAAATTGTGATGTGCAGCGCCCACTCTACCAAAACTAAACTACCCCTTTAAAGTGATCCATTAACATTATTTGCCGAATTCAACCAAAATCACTCGGCGCTTCCACACTTCTCTTTTACCATCGTGTTTGGCTTACAGAAGAGTTAAATGGGTATTGATTTTTCAAATGTCTCCCTACTTATGTAGATATTTGATTAAAAGGCGTTCCGGAACGCTTTTCGAGTGTTGTCATAAGTATCCGACTTTGGATACGTCGATCGTTCATAGTACATGTATACGAATTCGGATACTTTGCGTGAACGATCAGCGGACCAAAAATGACATCAATTTTCACATTTTACACTAGGTAAACAACATTCTTTCTCTATCAAACTTTCACACATCATTCATAAGAATTGCACGATGATAGTGGCATAATTAAGATTGATGTATCGAATATCACTTTTGGACGAATCACAGCAAGTTAAGGGGTCACGAAATCAGTATGTCGTAAAATGTATGTACAGTGCTTGAACTTGAGGGTGATCCTCATTGGTTAAAGGTCACCATGTGACTCTTGAGCTCGACTCCCCGCACTGCTCACTCGATTCTGCAAATTGTTAGAGAGGAAATGTAAAAGATTGCACATTTTACAAAAAGACAACTTATAAAGCAATTTCATGTAAAAGAATACTCATTAAGTAGTTGACCGCGTAAATTTACCTACACAATTATAATATAGGCCTATTTAAAATTCGGACTCGAATATAATTCTGAAGATTTTTAATTATCAACATAATTCAAATAACGTCCCTTAGTGGGTTGATATTGCATTGCTTTTGGGTATCTTGGTAGACACATTGTCGATTGAAAGATAAAAAACAAAATTATTACTGATATGAAGGGTCTTTATAATTATCAATGTTATTATATAGGGAAACTACACTATAAGGAGTGTCCCCTTAAAAAAGGGAACGGCATATTTCCAATACCATGGGGACAACATTGTTGTTTGCAATACAATACAATATAATATAAGTTCTTCTATAGCGCTAAATACATAAATGTTTCATAGCGCTTTACATACTTAACTACAAAATTAACAATATGAATATAAAGCAAATGAAGTACATGATAATCAATATATTAAATACAATTAAATGCATAACAAGAAAATACATAAATGTTTCATAGCGCTTTACATACTTAACTACAAAATTAACAATCTGAATATAAAGCAAAGGAAATACATGATAATCAATATATTAAATACATAAAATACAATTAGAACATGAACATGCAAATACGCATAATAGATTTCTGTATATTTAATTTTTAGTTTGCACTGGATGCTTGGGCTGTCTTTTTCTAAGAAAAATGAATCAAGATCAGAATTTTGTAGGAGAAGATAAGGGCAAAATGTTGGGTTTCTGACAATTTGCCTCTTTTGCTTGACATAGTACCCATGACTGCTGAGTATTCTTAACGATTCGCGGCTTAACTTTGGAACCATGGACTGTTTTAGTAACAAAGTTGTATTGTTTTCTGCTATAACAAGCGGAAGAGGCAAATATTTAGGCCAAATGTGAGTTTAATTGGGAATAAGCCAGTTCGTAGTTACAATCTGCGCATGCGCGTAGTTACCGCTCTTAGCTACGTCGACGTTCCATCAATCGTGAGAATTGATGAAGCCACACGTGCAATTGAATGGCAATTGTTTGTTTACGTTTTTAAGAATCTGGATCTGGATCAAAATAGCCCATCATTTTTGTATTCACCACATCAAAGGTTAATAGCATAATATGTACTATTTCATAGAACAAGAACCGGTTTGATGTGTATAATGATGATATTTATTGATCAATAATTTCACCGAGCGGCTTGCTTGACCTGGCTAGTAACCGTATTCGCACGCACGTATTATCGTCTTCCACTTGCTGCACTATATAATCCAACGCAAAAACAGTTTTTGCCGGCTGATTTCTCTCTCCATTTATTAGCAAATGCAAACAAAATTTCGTTTATGTGATCCACAATTTATATAAATTGATAATGATTACCGACTTTCTTGTTTAAGACCGCAACATGTAGAAAGAAATATTATATCCCGTCTGTTTTCCTTGCCGATGGCGTCTTAAAACATATGCGTTTAATATTATATAGATACTGTATGATTTAGATACAATATATAATATATAATTATATAGATATAATGATATAGATTATATAGATATATATATATATATATATATATAGATAGATAGATAGATAGATAGATAGATAGATGGATATATAGATGGATATAGAGATAGATATATAGATAGATAGATAGATAGATAGATAGATAGATAGATAGATAGATAGATAGATAGATAGAATAGATAGATATTTTGAACGGTACATTGTACGAATGGGCGGTATGCTTATGCCTTGTAGCATTATTGCGTGTGAATGATATTCACAAGAAAGTTGATATGGAGAAAAATCGGTAAATTCTTGAATATACTTTACATCAAATGTGTTCTTTATGAGTTTATGCAGCTGCTCGTATAATTTCCACTTTGATTGTATGCATTTAATGTTTGTTTTATGCTGTCAAACTAAAATTATCCGGTAATATAAGATGATGACGTCATAATTAAGGGAAATTGAGCGTTCCTATTGGTTGATTACCGATGCTTAATCCGGTATAATGAATGGTAAAGTTATAATACATATGTATTATAACTTTTCAGTGACGTACAAATTTCCCATAGACCACATAGTGCATGGCGACCGTGTGTACAAACTTCCCATTGAGAGCCGCCGCGGTGGAGTGCGCAACGTCAAATTCAGTCCGCTGCCAACATGACAACAAAATTACGTAAAAGTGAAAATAATGAAAGGGCTGCGTGCATTTCCATTCCCAAACTTAGCAATATCAAACCACTTTACCGTGCAATTTACGAAACTGCCAACATTTATTTACTACAGGACAGATAATTCACAACATGATGCATTTTCCATCTTTTTCATGATAAGTTTTGCGAGTCTTTCTTCGCGGCATGTAAACAATCAATTGTGACGTCACAGCCATGACGTCACAATTCTTGACACTCAATTCGGGTTCCTCCAAAAGTTCCTCCAATAATCATCTTATATAACAAATAGTACATGATTCCTGTCGTTAAATATTCCATAATAGACACCTCTACATTTTTAATTTTTTTTTTTTTTTTAATTATATTGCACTCGGCCTGCGGCCTCGATGCAATATAATCGCTCTCGAGAAATTAAAAATGTATCGTTGTCTATTCTGGTATATTCAACTCCAAACCATGCACTATTTGATGATCACCATAGATTTAACTGTGCGTCGATGGCCCGTTGATCAGTGTTGATGGAATCGCGGACTACGCCCTCTGTCGTCACCCAAGCTCCTTGGTCTAATTACGAACTGGCTTATTGTTTTAAATCTCAACATCATGTATGGACGTACAGACTCATTTTTGCTGGCGGGCGGGGGGGGGGGGGGGGGGGGGGTGGGAGGGGGGGGGGGTCTTTTGCCTTAAACATCCATTTCATTTTCACAACCGACAAGCAGAATTTTAAAAAAGTGATAATAAATCATTTAGTTTAGGGAGAAATGTTTACTTATCACTTGCTTTTTCATTCTGTTGTCTTCTGTCCCAATTTCTTCCATCACATGACATTCAAGAAGAGCTAGATGAAAAATACATCGATCAAAATTATTGAATTTGTGGCAAATCATTAATAATTAGATATTATATTTTTCACACTGATTACTCTTAACTTTGACATTTTGACGGATTCAACAACTCTATTTTGAGCTGTAAAATATTCGAATAAGGTCAGATTTCACCTCGTATACTGGCATGACTATAACTAAGTAAATTAGCCAGTACTGCGTTATACTTGTTCATGGTCGTGTGGATCGGCGACTAAAGTGGCTCATCTACTGGACTTGTTCAGTGAGGAGGATGGCTAGACATCCAACATGATTAAAAAATAAATGATGACAAAGGATGGAGGAGCTTTCTGTGAGCCCATGGCCATCTAGCATTAGGGTGCTGATCAGGGATCAGGGGTGCGCGAGTGAAGAACCCCCCCCCCAATAATAAAGTTTTTTTCCCTCTGTGCAAGCGAAGACAAAACACTGTCAGGGCTTATAACTCTACTCTCTTAATGCGAAAGAGTGGATTCTCCGCTCTAGCTGTCGAGTGACATGCGTTTCAACTCTGAAAAGAGTTGAAATCGACTCTGAAAAGAGTTGAAATCGACGCCGCCGCGTGTTGAATAGGCGTTCGCGATAGTATAGTATGAGTTACCGTTTCAACTCCGAGAGCGAGTTGAACAAAAATCGAGACACAGCCACTAAGGCAGCCAATCAGTGATCATCTTTGAGTCACGTCACGCGCGCGATAAGGAAAATTTAATTCGATGCGGGAATTGTTTGCACCGCGTACTAGCTCATTCTTCGTCATCATTTTGGACGTCGGAGATCGAAGATTTAGGAGATCGAAATCACATTCAGACGGTTCTATAATAAAGGAGAACTCAGTGAGGACTTCCGCAAAACACTTGAAGGTGAGTTTTTATCATGATTTAAGTTTATACTTAGACAAAATCAATCTTTCACTTTCGGCTTTCATTTATACGCCAATTTGCAATCACAACGCAAACGTTACGTTACGTTGCGCACCAATGTAAGTGCGCGCGCGTGTGTGTGTGTGTGTGTGTGTGTGTTTGTACACGGGTGTGACTTGTCAAAAATGATGGTCAAAAGCGATTAAATAGTTGAAACATAATTTCCCTTGCAACATGTTCAGGTAATTAGTATACTGAAATATTCTCTAAGTTCTAAAGATTATAGATGAACAGAATAATCGGGTGAAAACTGACTCATCTTGCAAATTATCCTCAATATCTTACTGGTGGTTCAGGGTGGTTTCTTTCAATATTATTTATAGACAGTGATACTCTAAGCCTAGTGCGCGTAGTGGAAATACCAAACCGGCTCGTTTTATTGCTGAATATATCCAAATAGTCTAAAGACTTCATCACTTATTCACATATCAACTTCACTATATAATTTAATATTTCCTTGGCTTTCATACCAGCCATATTTCCAAGCACATAACCCATTCCTTGAGTTATAATTTAATCAAAATCCACAACTAGCAAACACAATTACCACTAAAAACGCGCGCGCGCCGATCACTCACAGTCACACCACAGAGTCCGTTTCAAGTAAATTCATGCACAAATTCCTTACAAATTCCCTTATTTGTAGCTCATCTATACATAATACATCAATTCATATATCAAGCCTTCTTAACAATTCAATTATCTATCATATAAGCTATAATTTATCTCATACTTCGCATTTAAATAACAGAAAACTACAAATAAAGGTTGTTTCTAATCAATTACTGGCTCCGGAAGATGCTCATGAATATGCAAATGAGCTTTATGCGTAATTTGCATATCATGTGTTTTGGAGTCGCTATAAGTGGAACTACGGTAATAAACATGCTAAGTTCTAACCTTTGAAAGCAAAGTATCGCTTCTGAACTATTCACATACTTTGTAACAAATATCAATCTTAACTATCCGGTATATAACATTGTCATATCATTTGACAATAAAGAGGAATTTAATAAACAATTTCAGAAAGCTTTGTAACAAACGTTTATACCCGTATGCCTACGCAAATATCTGTGTTGTGCGTCGTACAATTAACGCAGCGCTATGTCAACTGCACTGTCGTTCTAAATGCAATACATCATCAACAACAATACGACACTCATTATTCAACTCATCATCACAAGAATCATATCGAATCAGTAACACTGTCAAGTAGTCAACACTAATCTATAACTTTACCTGGTTTGTGAATTAATCCATTCTTGTTAATCTTCCGTTTCGAGCCAAAGTTTAAGTTCACAATCAAAATATTTAATAATGTAAGTGTTGCTAGTCTTAATTACAGACTTATCAAATATACGCGCCGTGGCGCATATATAATTATTAATTGAATACCTTGGGTACTGTATTCCATTTCTTAAATGTGTATTTCTAAGGTAAATGTTCCTCTCAAATATGTTTAGGCCAGTAGGTAGGGGGGGGGGGGGGGGAACACCTTATGTATTTCTTTGTTTTTTTCAAAAAATGTCCCCTTATGTTTTCTATTGTTTGTTCAGAATTATTGGGGGGGGGGGGGGGGCACGTGCCCCCCCCCCCCCCCCCCCCCCCCCGTGCCCCCCTGTAGCTACGCCACTGTCTGTCAGTCATCATACATTTTTAATGGTTGTACAAATGATTTTTTTTTTCTTCTCATATTTTCATTTGATTGCAGATTTGATTGTTGAAATATCACCCACCGACACACACTGCATCCCAGATGAACGACAGCTGGGATCAAAGGGATACCCGATGACACACCCAGCTGCAACATAAACGTAAGCAGTGTGCCAGCCTACAATAGAATGAAGAAAGGCAACCGCGCAGATAAACTAGACATGCACGAAGACGAGCGATACAAGTGCGAAGCCGACAGAGACAACCATCAAGACGAGCAAAACGACCTCGAAGATGAACAAAGGCGAGCTAAGCAGCCGCAAAGACCAGCGAGACAAGTGCCAAGATAACAGAGACGACCAGCAAGACGACCACGAAGACAAGCGAAGATGAGTAAGACGACCACGAAGACGAGTGAAACAGTCGCAAAGATGAGCGAGACAAGTGCCTAGATGACAGAGACGACCAGCAAGACGATCGAGATGACCACGAAGACGAGCAAAGACAAGCACGAAGACGAACAGGCAGCCACAAAGACGAGCGAGACAACCGCAAAGAAAACGAGTGACTCGAAGACCAGCGAAGCAACCGTGAATGCGGCTTCGACAGTAACCTTGACGAAACCAACTTCAGTGAACCGAACACCAGCTTTCAGAGTCCGTGCAGAGCTGACACTTATCGCTAGCCCAACGATCATGGCGTTCGCGACACAGGCCACAACCCGGAGGATATGCGATTGTGATATGGAATGTGAACGTTGAACTGCATGGTTTGGTTGAATTTGTGTATAAAATATAAACTTGAAATTACTTTTCAAAAGGAAGAAGTTTTGTCACCTTCCTTGCTCATGAATCCATACATTTTAAATACATAGGCCTACAAGAACATGCAATGGCCACTTTTCTAGTTTTCAGTAGGTGGTCACTATACACATGTTTGACTGTGTACTACTGTAGCTCAAGACATTGCTGCCCCCGAAGCCACAATCAATCCAATTTTGATACAGATCTGCCTATGTGAGGGGCCAGATTAAATCCAGGAAACATGAACATGTCCCTATTTAAAGGCTTTAACTATGATATTAAAATGTCCTGAATATAGATCAATTATCTGCCAACTGTTTCTTACCTTTTGCAAGGTGGTGTGATAATTTGTTAGGTATAATGCATGAAAAACAATTGTTTTTTTTTAATCGAATTAACTTCCAATGTGAAGAAAAAAGACTTCTTAAGATTGGGATGAACATTGCTTGGGCTAAAACGTGATGTTTAGGACTTGGGCCCACTGTTTTATGAAAGGCTGCATGATTATGTTGTTGTATATAAGTATTATTGTAATTGTTTTTATGGTAACTTACAAGTTTCAATTTTTCGTTTGCTTCTCCAAAATTGTATACTATCCTGTTAAATTATTGCCCAACGGTTGGTCCCCAACATGTATTCCTATTGCATGTATTTATGAATTTTAGACCTGTTTCTGAACAGATTATTATGAAACAAAGTCCGCACTGTCTCTAACATTGTGTGCCATTTCACATAGTTGTTCATTATCTCACATTATTGATAAAAAGGGCCCTGTAAAGTAAACCAAAACTAAATTATTCCTTTAAATGTATTGTGATAATGTTACAATTTATATCCAACTGTTCTTGAAACTTGTGATGAACATTGTATTACTGGTGACCGATTATATTACTGAAATGGCAAGCAGCCCTTTAATTGTCCTAATTCCTTAGCAGAACTAGAGGGTTGACTGTGAAAGGAAACAAAATAATATCTCTGCATGTGCAAAACGGTTTAACTGGCCACCAGTAGTCTTTGTCTTTTTAGACTAACCAATATTGAAATCATCTTGTTCTGAAACATGATATTACTAAGGTAATTAGATTTCCCAAGTTGTGTTGTATTGCAAATATCTCTTCACACATTGCTGTTTTGCATGAACTTGTAGATTGTTTGATGCTTGTGTGTTTTTATATATATATGTACAATGTGTATTTTAATGTTTATATTTCAAATTTAATTAAAAGGAAATTAAAATTTCTTTAATCAGGAAAGTTAATATGTCTTAGAAAGTTTAGAATTGAAATAGAAGAGTGAATACAGTGTAACCTCGTTACAAAGAGCTCTGATAAAACAAACCATTTATAACAAAGTCATTTTGCTTGTCCCAGCCGTTGTTTAAATTTTTTTTTTTAACCCTTTGTTTTATAACAAGGTGATTGTCTTAATCACAAGGATCTTTTTGTAAAGAGGTTTCACTGTAGCATAATGTTGTTGTGTACCCCATAAAAACAATGTATGCCCAATGGGCAGTGGTTCACCTTTTGTTTTCACTAAAAACATGAGGGCAAGGCAAATCATTCTATTCTATTGCTAGTACATTGTTTTTGTATGTTATTTTTCGAGGGGAAAAAAGATACAATCAATTACCTTGTTAATACCCTAAAATAGTTTTGCAAATTATTGTTTTGATTTCCTTTGGGGCTCATTCCAGCAAAATGTGAACCATCACACAGCATGTGTGCACGATACATTGTTCCATTGAACACAACAATTTATTTCCATTATATTTTGTTTCACAAACTGCATTTTCAATGTAAGAATTAGTGTATGCCTATATGGGACATTATGTGTGTTTATGTGCGTATGTTTGTTAACATGTATATGTGCATGTGGATGAATATCTAAACCCCAAATTGATAGATTTTGTAATCACCCCATCCAGCTTGAATGATTTCCACTCCAGAATGAGAGTTAAAACAACATTAACTCTGCATTAGGAGTGGATTCCACTCCAAACGAAGTGGTCACTAATATGGCTCCCTAAGGAGTGAACAAGGGAGTGGATCTTAACTCCTTAAAGAGTGGACAATTTCCACTCTAGTTTGGAGTGAAAAGGGGGTCAACTCTGGGTTAGGAGTGGATTCCACTCCAAACGAAGTGGTCACTAATATGGCTCCCTGGGGGGTGAACAATGGAGTGGATCTCAACTCCTTAAAGAGTGGACAATTTCCACTCTAGTTTGGAGTGAAAAGGGGGTCAACTCTGGGTTAGGAGTGGATTCCACTCCAAACGAAGTGGTCACTAATATGGCTCCCTAAGGAGTGGACAAAAGAGTGGATTTCCACTCCAATACATTAAGAGAGTAAAACGCAGAGAAAAAAAAAACACGGATCAGGGTGGTGTTTCACAAAGATTCTTAGTTGAACTTACCTCTGAGTTGGACCTACCAATTATGGAAAGCCATTTGTAGCCTTGAAATAAAGCATATTCCAAAAGCAAACAAATACGAGTATTTAATATCAAATATTACTGATTTCAATCAAAATGTATGCCTTTTAAAAGAAATGTTCCAACAAGTTTACAAAGAAACTAACGGCTTTCCATAATAGTGCGGTCCAACTAAAGCCCAGCGCAGACAGAGCCGACTCGACCCGATCCGACTAGTTTCAATCAGGCTAGAGTTGGGCCCGGTCGGTCGGAGCCGATTCATCGTGTTGAATCGGCCCCAATTGGCATCCGACTGTCTCTCGACTGGCAAAATGTGTGTCGCGAGGCACTGAAAACTGAGCCGATCCGAATGAAAACCAGTTGGATCGGGTCGAGTCGGCTCTGTCTGCAGAGGGCTTTAGAGTTAAGTTCAACTTTTAATCTTTGTGAAACAACCACTGGGATTTACTCTATTCGTGCGATGTTTCTTTCCGTAATGGTAATGATTTAGCTTCTCTCAAAAGTGGGAGAAACGAATTTCGTAATATCAGAATTTGAACGAATAATGGCCACTCTGACTGCCGATAAAAAACAGGGCTAGCTTTAATAGACTGCTGATGTTGCCTGCATGGAAGGTCTCTTATTTTATACACACACATATATTACTATAACTTATATAATTATGAACTATTATGTGTAATATGGTCCTTTACCTTCATTTTCTTCATTTTCCCGATTTGGACGTCTCTAATAAAAAGAAAATAAACATTATAAGGTATACATTCATTTACATGCATTAATATATGAATATTAATTGATAACTAAATGACTAATATGTCAATCTTGAATATTTCCCGCCACTCAACACATAAGTTATGCAAGATATTATGACAAATTATTAAGTCAAGTGGTTCATGGGGTGAGCTTATCCCTATTACTGAAACCTAGAGTTTATAAAGGGACTTAGTAACATTGTCCAAATCCTAAAAATCCAATTTGAATTCTAGCGGTTCCCTCATACCTTGTTGTATTCGTAATAAAATCATGGGACAAGTTTCGGTTTTTAAAATTTCCCTTTCGTTACAAAGATGTGTACGATTGAAGTGTTCAGATAATAAAAAACTCCGTTGGAGTTTTGAAACCATGTACAAAGTGAGTGCAGTGAGTTAGGGAATATCACTTTGCATTTTTGCTCATTACTCGGCCATGCAACGTCCATTTGACAATACCCTGTGGACATATTAGATAACAACAATATACATTGCATCAACCATTCATCACTTTTTGCACATGTCGACAAAGTTACTAGATCCCTTTAAAATAAGAAAAAATCTAATCTGAAAAGTAAATTTAAATATGAATCCGTATGCATATGATATCCTGATTGTGTTGTGAATATGTGCTACAATGGTAAACAAAATTCTCATCCCCTTAGCCTCCATCCTACAAATCGATTGCCTTGCAATTAAATAAGAAGAATTGGAAATTAAGTCAGTGAAAATTTGAGCAAAAACTGTCAAGAAGCAAGAAAGTCGCGACTGTTCAAGTTCACTTGAGATACGGGAATTTCTTTCACAATGGCCGCCACGACATGTTGGATAATCAATCTTGTTCAGGGAAGTTCACTTATGCCCAAATTTTGTTTATATATAAAGGCACGTTTCTCTATACCTGTTTTTTATAATTTAATGTGTATATTATTTGTAACTAACTTTAATATATTATTAATATGATATAAAATGCATTATATGTGTCATTACTATTATTGTTATCGATCTTATTATTATTTAAGAAGTTTTATTAGTATTATTATTATCATTATTCGTATGATTATTAATAGTATTACCATTACTATCTCTACTACTACTACAACTACCGCGCTGCAACATTCCTTCCATGATCATGATCTCACCTTGCAGTTTGATAGGATGTTCCTCTTCCAAATAGCAACACAGGACAACGCGAGTAAAGCAGCAGGAATAAGCAGGAATAACAGCTCTCCAACGTCTGCTAAAAAGAAATATGTAAAAAAAAATAAGCAAATCTATAGGGTTTCTGCGGGAGGAAGGGATTTCAGGGACGAACACAGGCTAAGGGCTTTCTATAGCCCAGCTGGTAAAGCACCTGTCTAGCAATCCGGAGGTCTCGGGTTAGAACCCCGGAGAGACTCTATTGTTATTTGCTCATGTTTTCATTTATATTACATATAATACTTCTTTTCAGTTTCCCTATGTTTGAAATTTAAACAAAAAATATAAATTCAACGCAAAGACGGGTTTGACAAGGTGGAAGGGAAGAGCGAAGAAGATAGAATAGGAAACGGGGATGGGAAATAAAGTTGAAGACGAGAAAACAAGGGCAAAGGTATATATAAAAGGGTGACATTAACAACAAGGTATGGGAAGTCAAAAAAATCATCAAGTTACATATAGTGCCTGGTGCCCATTGTTCTAACCTTTTCCTATAATTGTTACTGCGCCTATATATGAATATAATTGAGCACTGTCACCATGGTGTAATTCTACACCTTGTCTATACATCATCAATATATTATATTGTGACGGAAACCCCAAAATCTAATTCCGTTTTATTCTATTTTAATTGTAAATGATCTCATACATAGTAGTAATCCTCTTTCGGTTACTCTTTTTTTAATTGCTAGTTCATGAATATTCAGTTATCTATTTATAAAAGTGTAACACTGCGCGCGCATTGTTAGCGTGTAACGCGCATTGGACCAATTAGACGGTTTTATTTTGCTTTTGCGCACAGAAAAAGTATTACATTTGCGCGCAGTCTTTTAACTAATTTTGGAAGCGGGTCAGCTGTGCGCAGACTACATTCTGCACTTTTGACCTTTGGAGCGAGTCACGGCTATTTTTATACACTCAGTCTACATAGTTAACTCACGTATTCACGGTATGTATACACTCAGTGTATTATATGCGTGGGAATTTTGACCCAATTTTATTTGTAAACATAAACATTAGCGTATTTTCGTGAACTTTGATACAAGATTATCTATACCAAAATAGAATTGGGGAATGTACACTTTAGCGGACAGACCACGCCTCCTTAGCAACCGAAGGTTGCTAAGGAGGCGTGGTCTGTAGGAGCTCCTACGGAGCTCTTGCGTCCGAAGGACGTTTTGGGGCCCCAAAAAGGCCAAATTCGGGTCCGCGAGCAAAAATTAGTTCTATAAACTACAATAAATTGTAACTACAATAAATTGGAGTTTGTTTTGGATTTTCAGCTTAAAAAAACGCTTTTTGACGAAATAATCGTCCAAAAAAGAATTTAGCCGAAACTAGCTGGAACTATTTTAAATGACGTCATCACTAGTTGAGAAAACTTCAAGAAAAACAACGAAAATTTTCTAAGTCCAATTTTTGTACACAAGGTATGGCACTTTGTGTAAATAAGCGTCGTGCGCATCACTAGCGCGCATTAACGCGCGCTTTTTTCTTAATGCGCGGGATTGTTTCTTAATGCGCTCTCTTCCTGAATCAAACACACTCAAACCAATAGGCAACTGCGTGTTGCGCTTATTGTGTACGCATTATTGTAATAAACAAGCTTGTGAAAAGTGGTGAAAGTGGCGAAAACTGTCAATTATCGTGGATTTTTGTGACGATAATGCCTTGTTCATGTGGAATATTATGGACTCATTATCGGGGGGAAACCCCCCGAACCCCCGCTCGTGACAGTGATACCGGAAAACACTTGAAATTGTTAAAAAGTGGAATAATTGGAAGGAATGTCATGATTTTTAGTTCGGACTGAACTCACTAAAGCAGGTAAGCAAAAGAATGATCGCGTTAATTGATTGATTTGATCAAAAATACAACTCTACCTAAGAAACTGACCTTACAGAGGCGAAAGGTGAGTTCTAGGGATAGTTTCAATCAATGTTTTGTATCATTTATTATCATTTATCGTGATTTATGACAATTTTTAGGCCTCGTTGACAGTAAACTACGAGGGACTAGATTCGTTCGCGCATTAACATTAAGGAAGCCCTCGCATAAAAACCTTCACTTTGTTCAAGTTTGCGTGTTAATGAATGACTATCGTCATTAACTTTGGAGAACCTCATCACGCATCACCATCACTAGCGCGCATTAATATTGTGACGTCATCATCCTGAATGCGCCTAATCCTCGTCTGTGATTAGCTGCTGCTAATCTTGTCTTGGGGGCGTGGCCTGTCCGCTAAAGTGTAATTTACCCATAGAATTTATTGAACTGTTATTCCGTCAGCGAGTGTGACATTTATTTGATAATTGAGTGAATACTTTTTATTAATTCTAAATTTATATTTTATGTCTCCTTTTAATCCCCTTTTTGCTTGCATAATTGACGCATATTCTGTGTTGAATTCGGGAGTGAATGTGTGCTTATATAAATGTTGACTAGAATATTAATTTCTTTTACATGATTAATACCCAAGACTGTGAGACATTTAAATGCCAAAATGGTGGTATATCATAAGTCTCAGTCATGGTTATTTTCAGTATGAACAACTCTTGGCTTTTATAGATACTAATTCTGACCAAAGGTTGGTCTATTTTGACCAACACTTGGCCTGTTCAATGTGACCAATGGTTGGCCTTGACCAAATTCGACCAACTGTTGGCCATGTTTGTTTATTATCTCTTGGCTTGTTTGATTGGTACTATACCATTTTAAATATAATGTGATGATGAATTGATTTCACATTACAATGGCCAAACACTTGAAATATTTTAAGTGGTCACTTACAAATTTGCCAAACGTTGTCATATTTCTGATTTTTGATGTAGCAGGTTAGTGTACAAATAGTGGCACTGATGAATTGCGTTGTTGATGATAAACTTGTTTTATTGTTGTGAAATGTGTGATATGAAGAGTATGGAACTTTACAGGTAACAGTTGATTAAATTATCGGTTGCCATGGCAACGGATGTCTCTTCATGACAAAGTGAATTCAGTTATTGTCATATGAATCGGATTGTATTTCCTATTAAGTTCCATCTCTTTTATTTTTCATGACATACTTGTTGATAAATACTTCTTGACAAACAATTGAATTAAATATTTACTTGTTTATTTATTAACAGATGGAGTTAGGAGAGGTACGGCAACGTGCCTCTGTCACGTAATACAGTGCCTCATAGGGTTTTGTAAATAGTAGAATAAGATTGTTATATACAAATATAGTAGAATAAGATTGTTATACATAAATACAATAGTAGAATAAGATTGTTATACATAAATACAATAGTAGAATAAGATTGTTATATATAAATATAAATAGATTAATTGATTAGTAGATTAATAGATTGTTATGTACAAACATAAATAGTAGATTAATTTAGTTGACATGTACAGCCTGAAATACAGCAAATTAATTAATTGAAATAATAGATTAATTAATTCTGTAGAAGCTTTGAATTTAGCTTTCTCTACAGACAATTGTCAGATTTTATATCGTACTTGTTAATTTCGGTCTGACATTTGATAATTGAATTGTAGTTCTAATACATTGTAAATATTCAGTAACTATAATTTTATACAAGTTTATTTGTATCTTTTATTATGAAAGTCACATGACATACTCATTATCTTTAAGGAGTATACGAGCTTAGCTATTTCTTGAATGTAAGTTCATAAGTTACATTATTACTGTATGACATGATTTACATGATTATTAAGAAGCACATTTAAGTGATGGTGGTGTGAGAACTTATTTGTTCTGCTTTCGCAATTACATCCCATGGAATTGAAAGTTCCAGAATTGGAACAAATTCAATGGTTGTGATTTGTAAGGCAGCACGACTTTGTGTAGTGAAAGCGAGAATGCTATAAGATTGTTATTGCAGTCCAACAGACATTCCCAACAACTACACTAGTCGTGATTCAAAAGGTATCAAGGTAGAAAATGGAGTGCTAGATGTTATCATCTCAGATGACAACACAACAGACATTCCTAATTTTATCTTTGGTTTAGGAATTATGATGTTAAGAGCCTGAGGTGGTTAATGGAGTGCAGGATTTTGTCAACTGTTTTGGCAAACCAAATTGACATTCCTAAATGCCACATTAAGGTCTTGGACATCATACTTCTAAGGGAGTTGATATTTCTATACCCCCCCCCCCCCCCCCCCCCTTTTTGTTGGTAGTTCTATCACCTTCCATCATTTAGAAATTAGGCTTCGTAAATTACAGTACTTTATGAAATTGTACTTATAAATTGAAGTAGAATTAAGTTGTTATGGTCTGGTAACTGTGAGATCTAATTTCTTGACTTTAGATAGCAAGGGTCGAATCTGATTTATACTAGTGGAAATTGGATTAGAACGAAACTTATTTGACGTTGTTCTTTTGGATAGCGTAGGAACGTAACTGTTTGAGACTATAGCTATTAATTGGAGTTTGTGTTTGAGTAACCTGTTGCACCGACAAAGTGAGTGGACAGAGTTTACGAGGAGTAAGGATGCTAACTAAAAAGCCTTTGGGAAGGGTGTAAGAGAGATGGTTTATTAGGAAACCTGTTGACCAGGGCTGGTAGCGGTTGCTGGGGCGGTGATTTTGGACTGCACTGTTGATCAGTTGGATGTCAGTAGTTGTCAAATAAAGTTAGTGAGACAGAACAGGTCCATTGATACTAGCTCGCTAGGAATCATTGTGGTTTAGCAAGTCAAGTCCCAATTAGGATCACTCTATTTAAACTCATTAAAACTTAAATTGTAACTTGTAAATTATAATCATTAATTAGTACATTGTAAGAAATAATCGTAAAGCTACACTTAAATTGTAGTATCATACAAGCTCTTACAATGAACTTAGATTAGTAAATTACTGTAACACATACATGTACAAGTAGATTTTCAATTAAGCATCTATATACATAATGAATTGAATTTTGATTGTTATATTGTTGAATTGTTGGAATGATAGTATTCTATAAATATTGTTGTGACGGCATGTCACCATCTTTGAAGTTAATTGCCGGAAATGGCATTTATTAAATTATATTTAAACTTTATATTTTGTATTCAAACTTGTTATTAGAACTGGAATTACATGTGTCATTCGGTTGAACGAATAAATAGTGATACAAGGTGTATACTGATTGATGATGTTGAAGTGTGATCTAAAGTAGATTACAAAGTATTAATTATATTTGTAGAATTTAAAAGCTTAGACTGCCGTTAGAATAACTAAATTCTAATTAGGACTATTCGTCTGTGTAAACGAACTCAAGTCATCGTGAATTTATTCAGGCCGCTCGGATAGAAAGCTCTTTATCGTGTAAACCACGTGTAGTTAAATGTGTGACTTGTACGCATGATTGCAATGCCGTGTGAAACATGTGTTGTGTACTAGCGCACGTGTGATGACAGAATGTTCTAAATCTATGCCTTGATTATGTGATGATGTGATTGTGGAGTGATTGTAAGATTATGCTCTGCAGTGATAAATTACTCACTTATTGGTGATGTGATATCTTGAGATGAGTTGACACTCTGGTTGAATCTAAATTGATGCTTGTTGATGGCCCGGAACCCCGGGGGGGTACTCACGTATATTGGGTATACGGGGATGTGCCGCTGGGAAGGGTGACTTTTTCAAGAAAGATCCTTAGACATGGGTCCCCTTTTCATCCAAAAAATCCTTAGACATGGGTCCCTTTTTTCATATTTCCCCTTTTATATACGGGATTTTGGGATTTGCCGATGTGAAATTGCAAAAATTTTCAAGCTCGCTACGCTCGCTAACTTAAAACCACAAAATTTGCGGGAAATACACCCAAAACATGCGCCGCAGGCGAAAAAAATCCTTAGACATGGGTCCATTTTTCGCAAAAGGACCCTTAGATGTGGGTATGGGTTTGGAGGTCTCAGCCGCACACCCCCGTCCGACTATAATCTGAGTACCCCCCCCCCCCCCCCCCCCCCGGGCCCGGAACAGGATGCATGCCAGAATAAGTATGTGTGCGAGTGTGGACATCAACATGTGTGCATGTATGAGATGTGACCGTACGCTTGTACCGTTAGATAGGCGGTTTCCGTAAATAGTGTCAGTCGTCGGAACTAGGTCAAAGGTTATGTTTATATTGGTATTTATACGCAATCACGTTCTATAGGCATAGTGCGTAAATTAGTATTCATGTTCAGTGCAACAAATAGTAAGCAAATAATTACCGTTGGTGAAGGTGATGGGACAAACTATCACTTCCGAGGCGATCTGGATGTAGCTATCTTTCCGAAGCGAAGCTGAGGAAAGATAGCGTATACATCCAGATCGCCGAGGAAGTGATATTTTGCCATCGCCTGACGCCAAAAGGTGATTATTTGCTTTATATTCCACATCAATTATTTTGATCACAAACGACCTATAACTAACACAAAGGGCTAAAAAGTTTGGAATATTGAGCAATTGATCGAGTCATTTATTTTAATTTCGTCAATCCTGCACATGAACAAGATTTATGATTAAAAGTTAAAGACGCTTATACCATTGTCTATTAAGCGTAGCCGCGCGCAAACGTTGCGCATCAGCGCGCTACCTTTCTGCGTACTATCGCGCGCACGCGTATACTTGCGCGCGAACAATTGAATATCTACACAGTGCAACGCACTTTTACCGACTATCTAGTGAGTGCAACGCACTTTAACCCAAACTATCTACACAGTGTAACGAATTTTTCTTCTTCCATGAATGATGGGCGAAACTATATTTCATCACGTGATTAATTGTTGACCAATCGTAGAGCAAGATTCTTCGTATGTGGAATATAATACTGGATAAGAGACCCTGGAACTCTTCAAATCTAGGTGGTGGCAGCGTAAACTATCGTTAATGTTTGTGAGAGATTAGTCTTACATTAGAGCTTATTTAGATATTTTATTTAGACAGAGAGCCTCTCACGTTACATTTTATATGCTGAAATATTAATAATGATAATACAAATGCGCGCGACTTACAATTATTAGTCAGGATGGTAGCTCCCGACGAGGCCTTTTGAAATGACTTCTCTGCTGCATGGGACGCCGAGGGTGCGACAGCTTTCCCTGTAGTAGGCGTGACAGTAGTGGTAGTGGCAGCTTTAGTTGTTGCAGTTGTAGGAGGAAATGTTATGGTTGTTGATGCTGCTGCTGCAGCTGCAGCAGCAGTTGTTGTTGTTGTTGTTGTTACTGCTGTTGCTGTTGTTGTTTCACCATTTATCAGCCTGAGCTTCGTCAAATGATCAACCAGGGCATCGAACGCCTTTTCTTTCGCCTTTTCCCAGGAGTCGTAGTGCAGTACGACCACCGCGTGACCGGACGTAATGTGAGGATCGTCAGTGGAAACCTCCGCCAGGGCGTCATATACCTCGCGCAGGTTGACAATCCTTATTTTTGCCTTCCATCTGATCTGAATACCGCTTTTCGTCTTCTGAAAAAAGTCATTCAGATCATTATGAATGCCGATTTATATAGCGCCTTATATGCTTGTTCGTCATCCCTATGCGCTTTACAACGTTAGTATTACCTCGGTAATCCAAAACACGCACACAGTCAACCTGCACTTTAAGTGCTCTTCCTCAACTCCCTGAGGAGTATTCTAGCCAGACTACCTATAATAGGTGCTCACATACTTTACAAACACCAATTCCCACCGAGTTCCAATTTTGCACATGGGTATATAGAGAGCAGCAATTTGAATTGTCTTGCTGAAGGACATACCCGATGGGCATAAACAGGGTTCGAATTAAGGACTTCATAATTGGAAGATACGCGCTCTGCCAACATTGCCAAACCACGTCCACAGATAATTGTAATGTACACATAAACAAACATGCGCATCAATGAATATTACAAATAGATTAAGAAGGATAAACATAGATCGGTTATAGCGGCGCTGCAATTTATGCATCACCAAACTTCCCACCAAGATATATAATTATTGAATAATAACGCCACAATTGCCATGTATATAGACCACCCAATATTGATATATCATATTTTGATGAATTGTTGGATATATTGGAAAAGGTATCACAAGAAAATAAAGATTTTGTATTATTAGAGGATATGATTATAAATTGGATGAAAATGTATGTAATAATCCAATTAATATGATTAATATGAAAATTTGTTTCTTTTGACACAAATAGTATTAAAGCCCAAAAGAGTAACGAATAGTACAATCAAAATGTTTAGATCATATATTAACTAGTTCACCCAAAAGACATTTAGTGACAGATGTTGCTAAGATTTGTATTAGTGACTATTATCTTATGCATTAAATATCCTATGAAAAGAAAGCCATTGCATAAAGAAGTTACATTTCGTGATTTTAAACATTTTAATGAAGATGATTTTGTAATAGACTTAAAGGTGAATGACAGTAGTGGGAAACGCCCCACCCCCTAAAAGTGAAATGTACGCTCTTATTACCAACCATGTGAAAAAATATAGTTTTACTAATATGGGATTATACAAATTTGGCCAAGAAACCGCCTAATAATGGATATATTTGCAAAATTATAAATTGATCTGTTGCGGATAGATATCGCCAACGCGGAATCGCGCATACGCTACGTGCAATTTGACCACGTGCGTTCGCTATACGGGTTTGTCCCCAGCTTGTCGATATCTCCAGTCCAGCGCTAGCGGCGCGGACAGGTGCGAACGGGCGGTGGATTTATACATTTCACGGGCGGGTATTGGATTTCTTCCGATATTTCTGCATTTAACGCATCGTTAGGTTCGGATTTTACCACACAAGCCCGTTTTAGATACTTATTCAACAATATTGATCAATTAAAAATGTTTTCTGTAACTTTCCCAAAACTGTTATTCATCTTTAAAGGAAACCCTTCAATTTCTTGAGTTTGAAAATCACACAACTATTGCTCAAAAATGGTTAAAGTGGAAATGTATGTTTTTAGAAGTGTGTAATAGACAAGCACCCTTAGAAACGATGCGCTTGAAACAATGATATTGTCCATGGATAACAAAAAATATAAATTTAGTTAAGCTAATTTATAAAAGAGATTTTTCGAAAATGAAATATGGTAATGATGATTCTTTTGAAAATGATTAGATGAAAATTAGAAATTGTGTAACTAAATTAAGACGAAAAAATAAAAAGCATTACACTAAAAATATAATTGATACATGTAGAAATGATAGTTAGAAAATTATGGCGTGAACTTAATAAAATTACATCCAGGAAGCGCAAAGATGATTCATTACCTTGTGATATTACTGCTAATAAATTGAATGATTTTTTTTGTATCAGTTGGAAATGTAAACATTAATAACACTGATGATACAATATGGAAAAATCCTGAATGTATATATGAATTTATGTTTGATAACG